>CM055880.1:16424220-16666720 GCA_029582165.1 Portulaca oleracea
TATCACAATCAGCAGCCAATCTCTGCTGATATTGTATTTCTGGTGCAAATATTGTATTTTAGGAAGGTTGTTTATTTGATTAGATAGTTAGCTATTTTTCCTAGCATCTTCTCTTGTATAAGTAGAGGCAAGATCAATGAAAAGAGGCAAGCAAATTGGCTTCACAAAATCATATTCTTTGCAGTTAGTTATGGTATCAGAGCCATGACCAACAACAAAGATGAACAGCCAAAAGAACCCGAAAACAAAGAAAACCTGAAACCCGAAATTATGAGGAAGACAATATCTCCATATGATATTACTTCTCTGGATAACCCGGGACTTGTAATCACTCAAGTCCAATTGAAAGGAAATAACTATGATGAATGGGCTCGTTCAATCCAAACAGCTCTAAGGGCACGAAAGAAGTTTGGATTTGTGGACGGAACGATCAAACAACCTGATGAAGCATCAGAAGATCTCGAAGATTGGTGAACGATCAACTCTCTGTTAGTGTCGTGGATTCGAAACTCCATTGAACCAAAGCTGCGCTCCACCATTTCTCACGTGGAAGTGGCGGAAGATCTTTGGAATGATATCAAAGAGCGTTTCTCCATCACCAATGGGCCACGTATTCTGCAGTGAGATCAGACCTTGCGGATTGCAAACAACACGGGATGACCGTAGCAGACTACTACGGGAAACTCAAGCAACTTTGGGATGAATTGGCTAACTATGATCAACTGCCTGCGTGTAAATGTGGAAAATGCAAATGCAATCTTGGAGTAGAGTTAGAGAAGAGAAGGGATGAAAAGAAGATGCTAGAAAAAATAGCTAACTATCTAATCAAATAAACAACCTTCCTAAAATACAATATTTACACCAGAAATACAATATCAGCAATCTCTGCTGATTGTGATAAATTATTTTAATATTTTTAAAAATTGATAGTGCATAGTCGTTTGAGAAATTGAGGAAATGCTTGAAGCACTGGAATTGAATTATGAGGAAGCCTCTCTCAAGGTGAAAATTAGCACAGGAAAATTTTCGGGTCTGAGTAAACTTGGGTTAGTTAAATTCAGTCGATGTTAAAATTCGGATAAAAAGATTCATGTTCAGATCTCATTTTTTATTCGGGTCGAATCCAGTCGGACAATTCGAACAAGGCTAAATTCATGTTACAATCGAGTTCAATAGAAAATAGAAAAATATCATGTCCAAATATTCGATCAATATCAAAATTCGGACTAAAAGTCTATATCCAGACCCGATTTTTTTCGAGTCAAACAATTCAAATTTTTCGGGTCATGCAAATTTTTTGCCAACTCTAATGAAAACTCTCAAAACTGGCGGCACATTGTGGACTACAGAATAGTTTTATAAATAGAAAGCTCTATATTTGCCAATGATGAGAATTAAGAAAGTATATGAATTTGAACCACAAGTTAGAAAAGATCCCCCATCATATTTACATGGGTCGTTGCCACATCAGAACCTTGTGAATCCATCACGAGATTCTTGTTTAGGTTGTCGTAAAAGGGTTAATGCTCAGTTGCTCACACATAGTTAAGATCACATTACATATGTATAGTTTTATCTATGTCTTATATTAATAATTATCGATCGCTTAATTATTTATTAATTAAAGTAATCTAAGTTGTTTAGAATTTGATTTCTAGATATATTAGGAGTTGTAATCAGATAAAGAATAGAATTCCTTATCTGAGTTGTATTTTTATTGGGTATTGAAATACAACTTCATATACTAATATATAAATAGATCCATGTGTGAGATATATTAAATATACGAAATACATAGCAAGTGTTTTGATCTCTTCTCTCTGGCTAAACCACCATCAAGGTTTTCGGGGTTTGGGGTGTGACTAATTTCCAATTGCTCTATACTAGTAGTCATTGGTAATTGATAATCTCCCAGCGTTGTACGTGAACGGTGAAGTGCTATTCGTGGAACAAAACTCGGCAATACGATCTTACTTCCGCACTTAAGGTATTATTCAATCCCTGTAATACCCCGGATTTATGGTTAAGTGTGGCTTAAAGGGATTGAAATGACTACTCATATAACCAAGGTGCACCTTCTTTTATGGTAGCTCATCCGTTGGGAACTCCTCAGTTAAGTGTGTCTGGCTAGGAGTAGTCCAAGGATGGGTGACCTCCTGGGAAGTTATCCAAGGCAACGTGTGAGCGGGGACGAAGCATGCTGGAAAGACTCGTGGTGATTTGTGAGGCCAGTCAGCGATCCTTGAAGCAGTTATGGGTAATGTCCGCGGGCCGGGAGGGGCCGGGGCGTTACAGATGGTATCAGAGTCGACCCGCGACCGTGAGCTGCGCCAGTGGACGGGAGAGCCAAAGATTCTAGATTGGATTTTGGCACAACGAGGACGTTGTGCGTTTAAGTGAGGGTGATTGTAATACCCCGGATTTATGGTTAAGTGTGGCTTAAAGGGATTGAAATGACTACTCATATAACCAAGGTGCACCTTCTGTTATGGTAGCTCATCCGTTGGGAACTCCTCAGTTAAACGTGCTTGGCTGGGAGTAGTCCAAGGATGGGTGACCTCCTGGGAAGTTTTTCCCAGGCAGCGTGTGAGCGAGGACGAAGCACGCTGGAAAGACTTGTGGTGATTTGTGAGGCCAATCAGCAATCCTTGAAGCAGTTATGGGTAATGTCCGGGGCCCGGGAGGGGCCGGGGCGTTACAATCCTACTGTACAGTGGTATCAGAGCCTAAATTGTTTGACTTGTTCCCGAATCTGTCTCAGCTAATTTGCTTAGGCTAAGATATTTACGATTAGAAGTGCAATAGACTCAGTGTTTTTTTTTTTTTTTTGCAAGGAGTTTCGTCTTCTATTCATCCACCTGTGTTTACTGCTGATTTCAAGTCACATGTTCAAATCCCAGATTAGCAAAACAAAATTAAGCAGTCCTAATCAAATTCTCTCCATTATCGGCGTGACAGTGTGTATATTAATTTTTAAGAATTGTGAAACTCAATTCATAAGTCTAGATTCGGTTACTCTCCCCTACCACCAGAACCGTCTCAACCCAACCCTTGTTTTAGCCTTCCATGACCTCTGTGGTCAAATCGCACCATCAAACACTCAACTTTTCGACCACTTTTTTACGTTTTCTTAAACCGACCTAGAAACCTCTTTTTTTAGAAGAGAAAGGGACCAAGGATGATGAATTTAAGTAAAATTCAAAAGGTTAAAAAGTCTTTTAGTAGAATCGAAACCTTACCCATCAGAACCACCGAGGAAGGGTGGCATGTGTGGGTCATGCGCCGCTGACCGATGTTCGAGGGGTACCCTTCTTCCTCTTTTAGACCGACCAAGACCCGATCCGTGAGAATCCAACCGAAAGCGAGCAAAGTCAACGGAGTGTGAAGGCGCGTATGGCTCACGCGCTGTGCCTAGGTGGCGCGTTGGCTTCACAGCCGACACCGTTGTGTTCGTCGACCGCCAATCTATGCGATGGCGATGGTTGTTTATCACAAAACCATGTCGGAGAGACGGATCGAGAGCTTCGGCGCTTGGGGAAGGCAATTTACATCATCTGGGTTTTTTTTTCCAACGACGGCTTTGGGCCACCGAAGCCGAAAAAGATGAAAAAGGGGCGACAAAGTAGGTGGTGAAACCGAGCTTATTTCCGGTTTCCATAGCCGTTTTGTATGATCGAAGTAGGATAGAAGGCAGAGAGAGATAGCACTGGGTTAGGGGAGAACAAGTCTTAGTGTTTCAGTAAGAACCAAAAAGAAAATAGGTAGAAAAGTAGAGTGGGGGTTCGAATGAAGGAAAAACGACGAAGAAGATTGAGAGTCCGAGAGTCTTCGTCCCCTTTTTTTCCCCTCCCGACGCCTTTTTTTTCCTTTTCCTTTTTTTTTTTGGTGGCTCAACGATACACTAGTGATATGTTCTATCACATAAGAGACCTACGTTATGCACTCCTCTTATTACTTTTGGGGTACTAACATTACTAACTATGTGTTAATTGATACAGATATAATTCGTTTATTTCTAATTTGATGAGTGCAGATATAATTCGTTTTATATCTATTGATTTTGACCCTACATTATTAATCTTTGTGATTATAATTTGAGCTATGAGTTTATTTTATTATTAGGTTAATGTGAATTGATTTACTTAACCTTAATCATAAATTAGTAGTCGATTTTCATATGATGAAATAGTAAATTTGTTATACTTTTCCTATGTGATTTATGTTTACATAGATATAATTCGACTTCGCATGTTAACATGTCTTACATGTTTAATTTTATATGTGATAAATATGAATAACTTTTGTACGTTGGATTCGTACAACTCATAATTAAATTAGTTTTGTTATATTATATGATTTATTATGACGTTCTAAAATTTTTGAATGTGTGCAACTATGAATGTGACTGAAAAGTTGGATGTCTGCAACTATGACATTTGACATTGGAGGGTTAAGTACCGTCGTAATGATCGTGGGCATAGTTTAGACTTTTGTACGACCAAGATGTCTCCCCCTGCTACTAAGGAATCTGTTACCAAGGCATATGTCCATACTACTTCTACTCAGTATAAGAAGGAGATGGAGGCATACCAAGAGTGGTTCAAGAAGGATCGCTCGGTGCGATATGCCTTGATGAACCTCATGCATGATGATCTTATTGGGAATTTGAGACTTATCCCACGTCTAAGGATCTGTGGGACCAGCTTAAAATCCAATTTGGTCAAACTTCGCCAACAAAACTTCGTTTATTGCAAATTAAGTATATGTAGTACGGAATTGATTACCCAAAGCGAAGCATAGTAGAGAATATGTGAACGCCAAGTGCAATGGTCTGTGACCTAAAGGCTGGAGGAACAATAATTCCTGAGCATGATCAAGTCACGAACGTGATTTGTGCCATTTCGACAAGTGAGGATTGGAAGTCTTTTAAGACCCTGATGCTTCACAGTGACCACATTGCTACTATGGTGGAAATCACGCGACACAACGTACCAGCTTAGGCTACAAGGAGGAAATAAGTTACTACTCTTGGATACTCTCTACGCACCTGGGGTGCATTGTTCCCTAGTTTCTTTCGTTTCCTTAGTTAAAGTAGGTTTTCAATTTATTTCTAGAGATGATGGTTTAGACATTACGTTTAGCGGTAATTTGTTTGGCACTGCATCATTCGTGAATGATTTTCCTGTGTTGGATTTAGACATTTGCAATGATAATTTTGCTTTTGTTTCATTTGTTGATCCTAATTCTGAATATGTTAAATGGCATGCTAGATTAGGACATATTGGTTAAGATAGAATGACTAGACTAGCTAAAGAAGGTCTTTTAGACCGACTTATTAAGGTTAAGTTGCCTAGATGTGAGCCATGTCTAGCGGGTAAGGCGACCAAGAAGTCTTTTGGTAAGGCTTCAAGGACGTCAAGTTCCTTAGAACTTATTCACTCCAACTTATGTGGACCAATGACCATAAAGGAACTTATTCACTCCAACTTATGTGGACCTATGACCATTAAAGCACGTCATGGTACTTGGTACTTTCTCACTTTAATAGATGACTATTCACTATATAGGTACGTGTATCTATTATCACACTGCTATGAAGCATTGGATGTGTTTAAACACTATGTAGTAGAAGTTGAAACCAAGTTAGAACGAAGGGTCAAGACTCTTCGCATTGATCGTGGGCGTGAATACCTTTCTGATATGTTTAAAAATTTTTGTGAGGAAAAGGGAATACGTAGGCAACTTACGGTTCCTCGAACTCCGCAACAGAATGGTGTTGCAAAACGGAGGAATCGTACATTACTTGACATGGTCAGGTCAAATGATGGCCTAAGCAAATCTTCTTATTAGATTTTGGGGGGATGCGTTGCTTACGACAACCTATATCCTAAATCGAGTGCCTAGTAAGAGCATTTCCACTACTCCATATGAGTTATAGAACAGTAGAAAGCCTGCTCGAGGTAATCTACGTCCATGGGGTTCGGCTGGCTATGTACACAACCCAACTTATAAACAAGGAAAACTTTATCCAAGAGCTACCTAAATGGTGTTTATTAGGTATCCAGAAAATTCTAAAGGATATGTTATGTATGGAGACCATCCAAATAGCAGCATGAAGGAATTTGAGTCCCAAAATGTCGAATTTCTTGAGGATGAATTCCCAAGCATTAGTGAAACCAAACAAGACTTTGAGTTGTATGAGTTACAACAACCATCTCTCGGTGAGGGGAGGATTTGGACACTCGTCATGACACCGAGGATGGTAGTTTCCCACCTAATAACGGAGATAGTGGGAGTAGACCTACAAATTCTAATGGTGGAAACTTATCTACTCAGAAGAATCAACCAGAGAATGAGGAAAGACCTCAAACTCTGCCTGAAAATGAAAATGAAGATCGTCCTCGATCTCCAGCTTCTAATCAAGAACCCACGATCCAACGGGAAGTGGGAGTTATTCTTCTAATCAAGAACCCACAATCCAACGGGAAAAGGTGGATGGATTCTAACTCACAACAGACAAGAGAACCAAGTCCTAATAATATTCGAAGGAGTGAGCGAGGAAGGATTCCCCGACGATTTTTCCAAATCGAAGAGGAAATATTCTTTGCATGCTCTTAGAAATAGAAGAACCAACCACTTATGGATGTTATAGATTCACCAAACAGTATGGAGGATGGACGCCATGAGAGATGAGTTTGACTCAATGACAAAGAATAAAGTATTGGAACTAGTTTATCTCCCTCCTCGACGTAAGGCCATTGGAAAAAAGTGGGTTTTCAAAGTCAAACGTCGAGTTGATGAGTCAATTGATAAGTTCAAAGCACGACTAGTGGCGAAAGGGTTTACACAAGTTGAGGGTATAGACTATGAAGAGACCTTTTCTCCTGTGGTGAGAATGACCTCTATTCGCCTACTTCTAGCCTTGCCTGCCCATTTGGACTTAGAGTTGTACCAAATAGATGGACTTAGGGTGTAGACTATGAAGACTACTTTCATCTATTGTAACCTTGAGGAAGAGATATATATGGAACAAACTGTTGGTTTTGTATCAACGGAAAATGAGGATAAAGTTTGTCGACTTAAAAGATCCATGTATGGTCTCAAACAGTCTTCCAGATCATGGTACCTTAAATTCCATGAAGCCATCACTTCATTTGGCTTATCCATGAATTTTGAAGACCATTGTGTTTATGTCAAGAGAACAACACTAGGGGTCTTGTTCATCATGTTGTATGTTGATGACGTACTATTGGTTGAAAACAACTTGGAGATGATCAACGAAACCAAACATTGGTTGTCCTCTCTCTTTGAGATTAAGGACTTAGGTGAAGCTTGATATCTCCTGGGCGTGGAGATCGTTAGGGATCGCTCTAAGAAACTACATGGTTTATGCCAAAGGGCATATATCAAGAAGGTTTTAGAATCTTTTCAAATGAATCAATCCAAACTCATTGACACTCTAGTTAAAAAAGGTCTTGCCTTGAGCCTTGAACAGTGTCCTAAGGCAGATGATGAGAAGCAGAAAATGAGTAGGGTTCCTTATTCTAGTGCCATAGAAAGCTTAATGTATGTCATGTTATGTGCGCGGCCTGCCATTTGCTTTGCAACTGGGCTGGTGAGTCGTTACCAAAACAACCCAGGACCTGCTCACTGGAAAGCCGTCAAAAGAATAATGTTCTACCTTCATGGAACCACATACTTGGTATTGTGTTATCAAGGAAGAGACCTAAAGCTGAGGGGGTATTCGGACGCAAACTGGGGTGGTGACCTTGATGAGTCGAGGTCAACCTCAGGGTATGTTTTCACTCTTGGTGGAGGAGCGATATCTTGGTGTAGTACGAAGTAAGACTGCATATCTTTATAGAACATATAAGCTAAGTATGTCTCTTGTTCCCTTGCCACCCAAGAGGAAATTTGGCTTAGGAGCTTTTTCGAGGATCTCAACCTCACTCCCAAAGTTGTTGATCCTATGGAGATGTGATGCGACAATACAACTGCGACTCAATACGCTAAAGATCCTAAGTTTCACCGGAAAGCTAAGCATATCAAGAGGCGTTATCACTTTGTGAGGGGTGCGATAAAGCAATAGGAAGTTGTTGTGAGATATTTATCTCAAACAAAATGATCGTTAACCCTCTTACTAAGCCTACTCCTAGAGATGTGTTCAAAACTCACATGATGAGTCTAGGTCTACATAGAGTTTAGATGTGTGATTTATCTATTTATGTTTGGACACATTCTTCACAGTGAACATTTTAGTATAATAAAGATTGATGTTTCTTATTTACCCGAATATTTATTGTGTTTTTCTTTGGTTGCTCAAAGAGGCACTTGTGTTAGTCACTAGGCTTCTGATAACCTAGTCACATAGATTACCAACCCTAAACACTTGAGTAGCGGTTAGGATGAGACTTAACCTTTGTGGCGTTATGTGTGCAATATATGTCACATTTATACTTGGGTAGTATAAATAATGAAAGAGATGAGATTCTCTAGAATCAAATATACAATAACCTTATATTAAAGCCTCTGACCGGATATGAAATGACTAAGCTATGTTATGTACGTCACTTAGGTCAACCAAGTTAGTTTGAGGTAGAACTAGACTTGTATCCGCATGGTATAAAGAAAAAGTGACGAGCTTACCTCAGTAGGAGTTATACCATGACACACATTTCATACTATGTGTGCATTAAGTCGATCTAATGGAGTGACAATTGATTCCCTACCTTGTCACTGTGTGAACCTAGTAAGACTCAGTTGTCTACATTATACAATCTCCTTTGACTTAGTGCTATGGCATGAAATCTAAGTAAGATGGTTGTTATTTTAGGGTGCACTTCAAGAGCTATAGATGTATACAGTTTAGCGGAAAACATTAGGAAAGTAGTCTTACTAAAACATAGTGCTATGAGTAGGTAAGAAAAACCATTCCACATTCACCATATCATCACGAACAATTATATTATAAATATAATCAATGATATATCGATTAGTGTAAAAGGAACAGTGTATGCCAAGTGGTGATATTATGGATGGTTTAGGGTGTTTCTGTTCCTTTGATAGTGTTATGTTGGTCAGATGGTGATTTGATATAACACTACTTACTCTTATCGATCGCACACCCCATTCCCCTATGAAACGAGAAGAGAACTAAGAGATAAGATGTTTACTTGATCGGTCTACGTGGCCGAGTGGGAGTTGTTAGTAATTAGCGGCCACTTGATTATTTATTAATTAAAGTTATCCAATTTGTTTAAAATTTGGTTTCTAGATATTAGGAGTTGTAATCAGATAAGGAATAGGACTCCTTATCTGAGTTGTATTCTTATTGGGTATTGGAATACAACTCCATATGTTAAATGTATAAATAGATCCATGCGTGAGATATATTAAATATACGGAATATACAACAAGTGTTTCGATCTTTTCTGTCTGGCTAAACCACCATCAAGGTTTTTGGGATTTGGGGCGTGACTAGTTTCTAGTGGCTCTATACTAATAGTCATTGGTAATCGATAATCTCCCAGCATTGAACGTGAACGGTGACGTGCTATTCGTGGAACAAGAGTTGGCAATAAGATCTCGCTTCTGCACTTAAGGTATTATTCGATCTCGCTCTACATCTTACAACTCTACCAACGTTTAACCATCAGTTATAGGAACCTTCTTTTCCCTACGAGCACTTCCTTGAAAAACGTAACCCGAACCTCTCCATGTAAAACGGTTGTTACTGACTGTTTTGCCAAATGATAAGCTCCCATATGTTGCTGAAATTTAATGTTAATGATTAATTTGTTTACTAAGCTAGTTTTTCCTTCAATGAAGTTGCCTTTTACTGTAAAATATATATAAATTATAAGAATATGCATCAATATAAGAGATTGCCATAAATTGTAAGAATATGCGTCAATATAAGAGATGTTATGGCAAGACCCCTACAATTGTGAACAATTATAAGAAGTGGATGAAGAAAATGGAGAATACAAAGCAATCATTAATTATATAATGTTTCATGTGATTCTGCTTGATAGCTTTGATTTTTTATTTTTTATTTAACACCTTTTAGCCATTAGTAAGTTGAAGATTGTTTCACATGGTAGTTTTCAGGGACGAGTTTTACCAAATAGATAATTGAAAATATTAAAGATCTATCTATATATCTATCTATTATAATAGTAAAATGTCGTTGACTTAAAACATTGTTGATTTTTTCTCCCAACCTATGACCACTCTCCCTTTCATATCCCCTACATGTCACCATTTGATTTTTCAACCATTTTTTAAAATTATATATATGAAACTCCTATGCATTAATAATAGCCCCTTTCCCATGCCACGTTTATTATATTAGGATCTCGGGTCATTATTAGCAGATAAATAATAACTGAGCTAAATAATAAACAAAGATCCACACATAAGAATTAATGAGGAAAAACTCAAACCGGGAAAAAACTACTAATGTTGCACTATTAGAGGATTACAAGTGTTTATCAGAGATTTCCATACATTCACAATCTCTCACAACCCCCCTAAAGTTAGAACTTGATAATCAGCCCTCCCGATATATGAGTCTCACACAACTTCCTTAGGGACATAGAAATTGTAGGTTACTCTCTTGAAGTACATATGAAGCGCTCAATTGCTTGTGGTGTATAAAACCTTAATAACAAGACTCTATTTATAGTATGAGGCTAACATAAATAAACTATGGTCTAGTAATCTTGGCAGCCAAGGAGTCTTATAAGTCAGCAAAACAACTAGAGTAAATAATCAACAGCTTCTAGTGCAAGAAAACGTGACCTGTCGCTGATTGGCAGCCACCACATTCCGTGGCCTTCACCACGGAGGCACGGACAGATCGTGGTAAGCTCTACCACAGCAGAACCTCAATTTTTCGGCCAATCTTTATTCTTTTTCTTCCACAATTAGTCTCTTGCCAAATTCAAACCCTTAAGAACCTGACCCATCACCAATAGGGCTCTACACACATTAACTAAACAATCTCCCACTTGGAGACCGATTGTATGCGTACCCTTCACCGTTCATCATCACCACCATTCGTCCTCGAATCTTCTTAGGCATTCATCTCAAATTTGTTCCGCAAAGATAGACAAAGTTTTCAGTTAACCTCCCACCAACTCTGTAATAACCCAGCGTTAACTACCCCTTTAATACATGTTTATCAACGTAATTAATCAAGGTTAGAAATAAATGAATAATAATTAAAGCGCGTGTTCCAATTCATCTAACTAGTGTGTGTTTTGCAGGACTTGAACAGTGCAACGACCATCAAGATCTTAGATTAGAAAAAAAATTCTTGTCATGTTCCTTCTCTGGGTTTAATTTATGGTTATCATGGATATTCAAATATTCTTTTACGGGTTCCATTATTTTATTTTATTCTTTTATCCAAATCAAATTAAAACTATTTATGAGAGTACCTGAGAGAGGTATATTTATTTGGGTTCCATACATTTCCGGATAATATTCTTTCGGTATAATAAGTATGAGTAAATTGGGTTTAGGGAGATATAAGTATAAGGAAGAGATCAATATTGATTAAATTGTGTTTGGGCCATCCTTTTGACCGGCCAAGTAAAGGGGAAGAGGGCCATTTGGGCCTCCTCTTCTATAGATATTGGACAAATATTCATTTATATACTCTCTCCCTCTCTTTCACTCGCTCATATCATTCGAACTCTCAAACTCCCTCCCTCTCCCTCTCTCTCTCTCTCTCTCTCTCTCTCTCCCCAAGCCCCCCTGCCCTACGGCTGTCGTCAGCCTTGTCGGCCAGACCCACCGACGACCACCTCTAGCCAGTGGTCGAGGGCCACCGCCACCACCATCATCTTCCTTCTTCTTCTCTCCATTCTTCTTCTTCTCCATTGAGGAGTAATTGCTCCCATCTTTCACACTCTCTCTTTAAAGTGTTAGATTATGCATGCAATCTTATTTAAGGGTGATTTTCATATTTTTAATAAGCTTGTTGGATATAGGTTTGAGTGTTGGTGTTCGGCCTCGCTCCGAGCCGAAATTCTTCTCTTTTATAGGGTATATTTGCTTCTTTTAACCCCTATTTATATATTAGATATAATGATTTGATATTTTGTAGGAAAATAAGGAGTTAGAAGAAGTTTGGGCTTAATTGAAGGTTTTTAGGGAATCCCGAGCTATTTCCCGAGTCAAACCAAGTCAACCCGAGCCGAGAACCGAGTTAAACCAAGTCAACTCGAGCCAAGAGCCGAGGCGAAACCGAAGCTGGAAATTCCATGTCAAGATTGGCGAAAAACAGGGGAACGGTACAGACTCAAAGATTTGAAATACGTGTGCCTTCACTCTGTGGGTCATAACTCCTTTGTTACAACTCCGATTGGTCTCAAATTTTGGGAGCTTAAAGTACACACTGAGGGCTTTCCATCGATATCTTACAAGTCTAAATCGGAAATCGGATGAAAAAGTTATGCGCGTTTGAAGTCGGCAGGGAAAAGCTGCCTAGAAGCGCTGCTCGCCCGAGCAGAAACATGGCTCGCCCGAGCACGGCCACTGTCTCGCCTGCGACATAATGCTGAGGGACAGTGAATGCTGCGGCCAGAAATGTTGCTCGCCCGAGCGACACTATGGCTCGCCCCAGCCACTCTGTCTGCGAAAAATCTGACGCGCGTGCTGCGATTTATTCCTAGGGTTTTGGGTTGTATTTCTCCTTCTTCTATAAATACCCACTTGTATTAATCTAAGAGGAATCAATTAGCCTAGGTAGTTTAGGAGTTGAATTAGATTTATTGCTTTCCTTTATTTGCTTTAATCTCTCTTTAATTGTTCTTCAAGTTTTCAATTGTTCTTCAAAGTTTTCTTGCAATTTCAATTCTCAATCTCTTTCAAACTTTCTCTAGTCTTCATTGAAGTGTTTTACAAGCTTTCTCTCTCTCTTTCTCTCTCTCTCTCTCTCTCCCTCTCTCCTTTCAAATGTCATTGTTGACTTGTTTTCCAAGCTTTCTAGTGTTAGCCACAATCAACTCCATTTTTAGTGGGGAGGAGGGTCAAGGAACTCCAATTCTACTTACTAGTGAGAAGTTGGGGGATTCTTGGTAATCCAAACCACAGTTTCTTGTTTGTTCGGGAGAAATTCGAATGTAGATTGAAGGTTTATTGAAGTTTGTTCATCAAAGGTATAAATTCTTGGCCAATTTCATTGTTCATGCTAGTTCTTCATTCAAGCTTTTAATTGCTTTCCTTAATTTCATGTTTTATTTCATGCTTTTATTGCTTTCCATAATTCCATGTTTAGGTTAGTTTTATTGCTTTCATTTACATAATTTACCGCATTCCGCAATTGAGAAAAAACCCCTTCCACAAACCGATTACCTCAATCAAGCCTCACACCCATCCCTGTGGACCGACAACCTTAACTCATAAAACCACAAAAATTACAACCGAACAATGGCGCCGTTGCCGGGGTTGGTGTTATTTGGTAGATTAGGTGATTGGTTTGTGTGTAAATAGTTTAATTGCTTTCTTGATTATGTTAGAAAAATGTAGCACAAAAACTTGAATATCGAAAAAAAAAACGAAAAAAATAGAAAAAAAGATGGCATGTTTTAGCTTCCCTCAAAATGAGCAAGAATTATTTTGTGATTATCGTGATAGATTAAATGATTATCTTGCTTATTGGGCCCCTCATTGTTATATTTATTCTAATTGGAAAGTGTTAGCTGTTACTAATGAGGGATTGAATTTCGAGACCCGTTCTCTTCTGAATTACTTTGATTTCAATGTTGAAAATGAGTATCGGGCTTTGGAATTATTTGATTGGTTGTACATGGATACTCGTCAATTTGGGGAGACTTTTTATTCATCGGGTTCTTGTTTTGGCAATCCGTGTGCTCTTCATGCTCAATTGCACTATGAGAAACGTTATGATCTTTCTCCATGTGATGATGTTGAGTCTCGTCATTTGTGTGTACATTGTGAATCTCCGTCTCATGCTTCCGAATCTTGTAGACTAGATAAAATTGGTGCTGAAATAGTTGGTTTACAAGATAGGGTGAATAAATGCATGCATGAATTTGAGCACGTGCTTAAACCTAGGCTAGAAACTTATCTTGCACAATTGGTTGATTCGAATGTTGAAAAAGGTCATTCATCGTCTGTGACTCCTGAAATGCATATTGATTCTGCTGTGTATGATGAGGATGATGATTACTATAACCGACCATTCCTAAGACTACTTAGTAATTCGTTAGCTCTAGCCCCACCTAGTGAGCATGAGGAACATGATGATTCTGTGTGTGATGATGTAGAATTAGTTGAAAACATGCTAAATGATGAACCATTGTCCACACCATTTTCCATGCCTTTGTGTGAAGAAAAAGTTGAGTTTATTGAATGCCATGATGCTTGTGATATAGTTAAGCAAGATCTTGTTGAGAGTGAAATTGAATCTGTTGTGATTGAATGTGTGCTTGATATCGATTCACTTTCATTGAGAATTATTGCATTAGCGAGGCATTAGCTACCCTTTCTTGTAAATCCATTGATGTGAAATCTTGTGATGATGAACTTGAGTCTATGGGGATTGATCCTAAGTGTTTGAACTTGGTTTGTAACAATGATATTTTTGATGGTGATATGCTTTATGAGTCGTTGTTTGCATCCAAGTCTTTGCATGAGCATGTCCATGAATGTGTTGTATTGCACCCTCCCGTTGATTTGTATACCCAATCTCCATTTACGAGTCAATGGGATGACCCATTTGTCATGTCTCACTTCACCGTGCCTAGAAAAGTCTTGTATATTCATGCATATCATCAGTTCTATGACTTTTCTAAGGCATTTGATACATTGTTAAGGGCACTAATGTTTGTTTATGTGCTATTGCGAGTGTGCTCTTACCTACACCATTCTGAGATGCATGAGAGGATGCATGTTTGGTTACTCCGGGCGTTGAATGGTTCTGACTTGGTGCCCGATATCGTGAGGTGAGAAGGAATGATTTCTTGATAAAACACCTTCTAGGTAATATCCTTCCTCACCTTTTGTGTATATTTAATGAGTCAGCTTTCTTTTCTTCTTTTATTTTCTTTTTGTGTGTTTCTTTTTCTTTAATTTTGGGGTGCTTGCTTACCTTTTTCTTTTTCCATTTTGAGGACACGACAACCTTTTTGTGTTGGAGTGGGAGGGTAGTATGCATTCCGATTTTTGAGTCCAAAGAAAAGAAAAAAAAGAGTAAAAGTTGTCTTGTAAATATTTTAGTTTAGTTTCTTAATTCTTTAGTCCTTAGAGTCTTGTATAGTTTGTTTTTCTTTTTGATCTTGCATGTGAACCATCACAAATAGTATGTTTTTCTTGTTTATTTCTAACCTATTGTGTGATGTTCTTTGGATCGTGGATTGAGTTGCTTTTAATTGAAAACTTCGAGGTAACTTTTTTCCACTCTCTTTATGTGAATATATTCTTGATCCATGTTACATGCTCGATTTTCCTTTTTGGGTGGCGAACCCCTTGAGTGTGAATGTTGGATATATATTGTTGTTGGAGCCGTGTGGGCTCGGGTTGCCACCATTTTTATTTGTTATGTGTTTGTTTGTGTGTTTTTAGGTTTTCTACCTTATTTGTGACACCCTTCTCATGATGGAGACATTGTGATGTCTTGTGTTGGAGTGGGGGGGTGGTCTTTTCCATTTGTCATGGGTAGATCACCTAGTTTTGAGTCTTTTATTTTTGTCTTTCGTAGTTTGTGTCCAAAATCTAAAAATATTTTGTGTGTGAAACAAAAAGGGGAGAAATGTTGTGAAAAACCCAAAAGTTGTTTTTCTTTTTGAAGATGTTTCCGTTCACAGTTCTGTAGATAATTGTCTAATTGGCTGATTCAATCAGTTAGAAGCGGCCGGTATGAATAATGATGGGCCTTTGGAAGGATTTTTGTCATGACTTATCTCTATTAGACCTTTACATGGAATGGGAAAGCGGAATCCTCAAATCTTACACGTTTTGACTGTGTCTTCTTACCTAAGTTAAACGGTTTTAGTTGTTCAATTGCTTAAGCTCTTAATTAATGCATTAAATAATTACTGTCGGGCCTACCGTCATGGGTTGGTTTGGGTGGATCGGCACCCTATACCCCTTAAGTGCAATGACTCACGTATGGAGAAACCCAGCAGGGAGGATAACCCTTTGCGAAGGCCGGTGCTTAAATCCCGCAAAACCCGACACAAACGCTCTAAAAGACACAAAACGGATTGAGTGGAAAGAAAAGAGCGTAGGTTTTTAAAAAAAAGAGCGAAGCAAGAAAAAGAAAAAAAGAGTTGAGCAAAAGAATGGTAAGAAAGAGAAAAGTAAAAAAAGAGAAGAAAAGGAAAGAAAAAGAAAGAAAAGAGCGAAGTAAGAAAAATGAAGAAAAGAGAGGTTGAAAGAAAAACCAAGAATGAAATAGGACAGATAATCCCGAGTTTGAGCATGAGAAAAACTCTGATTGTCTGGTTTAGGATAGGAAGGACCGACTAGAGCCAACTTGCACATATGCACGAGGTGTTTTGCTCATCAGGAAGTGTTTTGGTTCAAAATCTCAAATATTAGCAGTTTTCCAACCTTCGTGTCTTAATTTGTTTATACTTGCTTCTTCCAATTGATTGTTGAGGCGGGTTGGGGAACTAGGTGCATGATTGGGGACAAGAATGTTTTCTTTGCTTTTGTTTTGGTTTCGTTTTTCGGTTTTCACTTCTTTTTCTTTCCCCTTTTTCTTTTCTCGTGGCTATTGTGGGTATAGTTGCTATAAACTCTCACGGGACCTACCTCGTCCACCCGGGCTGCCGGGGGGTTTAAAGGGCTTGATGCATACGCTAAATGCATCCGCGATTCCTGCGAAAGTGAGTTAGGTTTTTTTAGTTTTCCTTTTTAGTCCATTTCTTTGTTTTTAGTTTGCTCGGGTCGAGCAAACCCTTGTGTTGGAGTGGTGTTCGGCCTCGTTCCGAGCCGAAATTCTTCTCTTTTATAGGGTATATTTGCTTGTTTTAACCCCTATTTATATATTAGATATAATGATTTGGTGTTTTGTAGGAAAATAAGGAGTTAGAAGAAGTTTGGGCTTAATTGAAGGTTTTTAGGGAATCCCGAGCTATTTCCCAAGTCAAACCAAGTCAACCCGAGCCGAGAGCCGAGTCAAACCAAGTCAACTCGAGCCGAGAGCCGAGGCGAAACCGAAGCCGGAAATTCCATGTCAAGATTGGCGAAAAACAGGGGAACGGTACAGACTCAAAGGTTTGAAATACGCGTGCCTTCACTCTGTGGGTCATAACTCCTTTGTTACAACTCCGATTGGTCTCAAATTTTGGGAGCTTAAAGTACACACTGAGGGCTTTCTATCGATATCATACAGGTCTAAAACGGAGTTCGGATGAAAACGTTATGCGCGTTTGAAGTCGGCAGGGAAAAGCTGCCTAGAAGCGCCGCTCGCCCGAGCAAGGCCACTGTCTCGCCTGCGACATAATGCTGAGGGACGGTGAATGCTGCGGCCAGAAGTGTTGCTCGCCCAAGCGACACTATGGCTCGCCCGAGCCACTCTGTCTGCGGAAAATTTGACGCGCGTGCTGCGATTTATTTCTAGGGTTTTGGGTTGTATTTCTCCTTCTTCTATAAATACCCACTTGTATTAATCTAAGAGGAATCAATTAGCCTAGGTAGTTTAGGAGTTGAATTAGATTTATTGCTTTCCTTTATTTGCTTTAATCTCTCTTTAATTGTTCTTCAAGTTTTCAATTGTTCTTCAAAGTTTTCTTGCAATTTCAATTCTCAATCTCTTTCAAGCTTTCTCTAGTCTTCATTGAAGTGTTTTACAAGTTTTCTCTCTCTCTTTCTCTCTCTCTCTCTCTCTCTGTCTCTCCTTTCAAATGCCATTGTTGACTTGTTTTCCAAGCTTTCTAGTGTTAGCCACAATCAACTCCATTTTTAGTGGGGAGGAGGGTCAAGGAACTCCAATTCTACTTACTAGTGAGAAGTTGGGGGATTCTTGGTAATCCAAATCACAATTTCTTGTTTGTTCGGGGGAAATTCGAATGTAGATTGAAGGTTTATTGAAGTTTGTTCATCAAAGGTATAAATTCTTGCCCAATTTCATTGTTCATGCTAGTTCTTCATTCAAACTTTTAATTGCTTTCCTTAATTTCATGTTTTATTTCATGCTTTTATTGCTTTCCATAATTCCATGTCTAGGTTAGTTTTATTGCTTTCATTTACATAATTTACCGCATTCCGCAATTGAGAAAAAACCTCTTCCACAAACCGATTACCTCAATCAAGCCTCACACCCATCCCTGTGGACCGACAACCTTAACTCATAAAACCACAAAAATTACAACCGAACAGTTGGTTATTGAAGATTATTAGATATGTTAGTGAATAATATTATGTGTGGGGTGTAAAAATATGTTGAATTATGCCTTACATGTGTGATTTATGACCTATGGAGAGTAGCCTTGGATGTTTTAATTCTAGAAATTTGGAATTCATGTTTAGGAAATGTGCTTGGGAGGAAATTAATTAGTGTAAAATAATTAAGTTTAGAGTACATGCAAAACCAAGTTAGATCTTAGTATGCAATCTGGGTGTAATCTGAATTTTCCAGGGGGTGTAAAGTATGAGTTTAGCCCATATTATTGTGTAAAAAGGTATCTTAAGATGTTAGCTAACACCTGACTTTTGAATTTCATGATTCCGATATGTATATCACAAGTTATGACCAAAATCGTAAAGAGGTGTAGTTATATACGATTTCTAATATGGGTATGAAAGTGCATGTATTACGTCAGGTTGGAGACTTCATTGATTTAAGTGTTCAACATGAAAACTGTAAATTGTTTATCAAGCTTTCCAAAAAGGTAAATTTCATAGCTAAAGGATATCGGAAGTGAAAGATGTGAGTCACCGAACCTTGGTCAGCAAATATGAGTTACCCAGAAAAGTTAATGTGACTGTCCTATGTTCATGGCCGAATTCCGACTCTTTCCCATGTCCAAATGAGTTTATGATCAAAATGAAATTTTTATTTTAATCTTCAAGCTTTCCATAAGTAGCTTGCTCGTCCCAAACCGATGTCTATAACCCGAGTTACGACTCTCCGAAAAACCCATGTTCATACATGTACATTCTGGACAGCCTGCTGAGTTTGGGATTTTTACCCTCCTTAACCACGTTTTTTACCTTCATGATCAACTAGAAAGCCTAGCTTTCTTTAAAGTCCTTATTCATAACCATTCAATGCTTGTGGGAGAAGTTATGGCCTTCAGAGTGAACCTTAGAAAGCATGACCAATTATTAAATAATCCTAGGATTTTTCTAGGATATTCTTCATTAATCTCAATAAGAATAAACTCTAATTCATGATTCTTGTTCTTTCTCAAGTATTCCTAAGAGGTCGTTGCGCCCAACTGTTCAAGTCTTTGCTGGTTTAAGCGAGTGTGTGTAAGTGTTCAATTGTTCAGGTACGTATATTGCCGGTAACCTCTTTTAAAGCTTAACTTTATATATCAAGCATGTTATATACATTATGTCTATTTTGAAATTCATGTTATTTATACGAATATTTATGTGTCATGTTCAAGTATAAACCTGTTTTCATATGGTTTCATATACCAAAGTAAGGGATTAAGTTGTAAGTTATCTTTACCCTACGTATTTATGTTACTCATCCTTTAAGGTGTGTATTTTATGTTAAACGAGTACTTTTGTTACTTAAGATTAGTTTTGGATAAGTCACATTAGAATTAAGCTAAAAAAAGATTAAATCAGGTGAGTTTTTCAAATTTTTCCTACCTAATTAAAGGCCCCACCTATGTTATCGTGCCTTGTGCACATCATGTTACCGTGCCTTCGTGCACACCACGATACCGTGCCACAGTGCACACCATGTTGTAGACACCGGATTTTGGACCGGGACAAGTGTACAAATCAAGCATAACAAGAAAAGAGACTAGCATGGAATAAAATCCAAAGGGCCCTCCTCAATCAAAAGCTATCGGGGCTACCCACCACAAAAAGCTTTCATTTTCCACCCTTTCCACATACATATGCCCACCATTTCAAATCCCATTTTTTCCATAAATCTCGTTGGCCCCATTTCTTTTGATGAGAGTAAAGTACACATCATAAGCTTTCCAACACCTTTTGAATTGCCTCAATCGAAGTCCGGATGAAAGAATTATGGTCGTTCGAAGTTGCACTTAGCCAGTTTTATAACCCAGGCGGGTTTTAACATTTTCCAGGCCCAGTCGCGCGCCCTGGCCCAGAGAGCTAAAAACCCGCCTAGGGTTTGATCCGGCCCAGAATAATCAAACCCCGCCTAGGGTTTGAGCGAAGTTGCACGCGACGTCGTTTTGTGCCATGTCAGCGATCCGTGTGATGAAATTATCAAAGCCCGCCTAGGCTTTGATGAATCTGGCACCAAAAAATCGCTGCATGCATGAAATCCCCTGATTTTTGCCCACATGATTTGACTTCCCTTGACCACCCTAAAACCCGCCTAGGCTTTGGCCTCTGAAGGCATGATTTTTGGGGTATGTCCCCCACCTTTTCCCTCCAAACCTCACACTCCTTCACCTATAAATACCCCCTCCATTCCACCTTCATATCACCAACAATCATCATCTACTCTACCCTCATTTTCACTATACTCCCACTCTATCAAATTCTCTTCATAATTCTATTACCACCATAATTACATTCTTCACTACCATATAACCATTCACACTATACTTTTCCTAAACCATCCACAATTCTCATCCGGGTTTCAAATCAAGGGGCAACTCAAGGGATCAAATTCGTCGTCGCTACACCTCAAGCAAGGTTCGGTTCTTTGATTTAAATTATTTTATTTAATCATGTAATCATTTGTTTAATTCCGTGCTTGTACCTAGGCGGGTTTTATTATTTTCAACCCATCTCCTTTCGGCTCAGAGGATGCAAATGGCCCAGCCCAGGGTCTGCCAAAGCCTAGGCGGGTTTTGGCAGCCTCTGGTGGACCGTTTGCTCCTTTTTGGCCCTGGATTTATTAATTGGGTCGGGGTTAAATTATTGTTAAATTAATTTGTGTAATTACGGATAATTTAATAATAAAAAACGAGTTTGTAAATAAATAAAGTTTCATCACCCCGAAAATGAATTTCGAAAATTAAAAATATCCTTATTTAAGGATTAAGAAACCTTAGTCGGCTCCCGATCACAAATGTAGCGCATCCGCGAAAACATTCTCCCGAAAGGGAATTTTTCCGGGTCCTACAGATTGGCGACTTCACTGGGGACTTAAACTTTAAGAAGAGGGTAAAACTTGAAAAAAATCAAATTGATTTGAAAAGTGTAAAAGGGAGAAGTTAATTTATTTCGCGCTTTTATTATTCCTTTTAGGCATCCCTTGCATACCGAGCCACTAATCGGGTCTTTTGACACGTTAGCACAAAGGCGACGGTTTAAGTTACCTAGGATTTCCCTTGAGAGCGAGAGGTCACTACTATGGGGATGAACTCTACATATCTAAGCATTTGGTCGCTCCTCTCCCGATGTCACACTCCGAGAGATTCCTTGAAGTTCTTTGAGAAATACTCTAACTGTTTACCTTATGGTATGCAGAACCGGGGCGAAGGCATGCGGTAGGCTATATACCCAACCATAAAAGTCCATGAATTTAGAACCTTAGTTTAGGGCACCCTTTTCATGTGTATGCTATGTGCTATGTGTATCTCTCCCCTTTTCTTGTCTTTTTTTGTAAAGAGTCGAGTATAGTTTTGAGGTCTTGTTCTAGTCCATATAAAATTCATCGGGTTGAGAAAATGATTATTTATTAATTAATATAATTAACTCAAAGGCATTATGGTTAGCCCAAGTGGAAGGGCCCATTAATGTTTGAAAGTCGATTATATTAATCAATAAATAAAAATTGACCCACCTTTGATGATATTATATGGCCCTTTATGAAATTCTCTTAACAAAGGTCCAAAAAATTAATTAAAAGTCCAACAAAGTTAATGGATAGCGTCTTAGACTGCATAATAGTCACTAGACTTGAGTAAATTAGTTTATCGATTTAATTAATAAATCTATCATATTTATGGCCGGCCCGTGATTAGGCCCAACCATATTGGATTTGCCAATTAAGCCCATAAATTAATTATGACTCGCTTATTGTTGACTTTATTCAGTCTTTTACAATATCCATTTTCCTTGAGTAAATAAATAAAGCTTGTTGTATGCTATGTGTAAATACGAGTTTGTATGTTTGGTCTTCATTAGAGTCAGACCTAATTTTGAGATATTGTTTTAGTCCGGGTAATAATCGTCGGGCTGAGAAGAAATAAATTTATAAACTCGATTAATTAACCTTAAATTTTACGGTCGGCCCGGTGGTGGGGCCCATCCATTTTAAAGGTTCATTATCCTTGTTTATCGGTTCATTTTAACTCACCTTTGATGATTTTATTCGGCCCTTCTCAATACTCTCATACTCATGGTCCAAAGAAAATTTATTAATAATCAAACAAAGTCAGTGTGTGTTGTTCTAGCCCGCGTAATAGTCTCAAGGTTAGAGAAAATAAAATTATAAATTTGATTATTAAGTCTAACAAATCCATGGTCGGCTCGTTGTTAAGCCCATCCACGGTGGAATTAATAATTGAGTTTATAAGTCTGTTTTAACTCGCCTTTTGATGGATTTATTTGTTCCTTTACGACATCCACTCTCCTTGAGTTAAATAAATAGATGTTTTGGGGTGTAATAAAAAAAAAGTGTGTAAAGGACCAGTGTGTTCGGCATTATTCTAGTCCGCATAATAGCCAACATAGCTTGAGTTGTCTGAGTTGTTGGGCCAAGTTACGGATTCTCCTTAAAACGGTCGGCCTGTGGATTAGGCCCATCCGAATTGAGAAACACTGACTTTTGTATCTTTCAACTTATGTCGACTCGCTATATTTGACTTTATCCGGCCCTTTATAATGCTCTTGTTGTAAAAAGTGTTGTTGTTACACAAATCTGTGTCATAGTTGGGTTGTTTCCTGAGTTTAGGTTTCTTACAATAGTCCTAGGTGAGTCTTAGTTTCGGAGTCTGCATGTAAATATCTTTCAGCCTTTAGAAATTCTCTTACAAGGTCGTGTCATATGTGAGTCTTTTCTTAAGTCAATATATGTGTTTATTTTTTGGAAGTCTAAACCCGGGTCATGGGTCAGTCTTTGGTTTAGGTCATAAGTGAGTCTTTTCCTTGGTTAATGTGTGTTTCTCTTTTTTAGGAAGTCCTTTGTGAACCCATGTCATGGGTGAGTCTTTGTTCTAGAGTCAGGATATGCGTGTCTTTTTCTTTAGATAGTATCATATAAGGTCTAGGATGAATCTTTGTGTTAGTGTCTGCATGTAAGAGTCTTACATTCTTTAGAAAGCCTCATATAAGGTCTAGAATGAATCTTTGTGTTAGTGTCTACATGTAAGTGTCTTGCATTCTTTAGAAAGCATCATATAAGGTCTATAATGAATCTTTGTGTTAGTGTCGTCATGTAAGTGTCTTGCATTCATTGGAAAGCATCATATAAGGTCAGGATGGGTCTTTGTGTTAGTGTCTTGCATTCTTTAGGAGGTCTCATACACGTTCGTAGGGCATGTTAACCCGTGTCATGGGTGAGTCCTTTTCCAGAGTCAACATATGAATGTCTTGCATTATAAAAGTCTCCTATAGGGTCTACATCATGCAAACCCAAGTCATGGGTGAGTCGTTAAGTTTCTTTCTTGAGTTACCATGTGTCTTGCATTCTTTAAAAAGTCTCATATAGATTCATAGGTCATGAAAACCCATGTCATGGGCAAGTCTATGTCTAGAGTCATCATGTAAGTATATGTCTTTTTAGTAAGAAGTCTAGTGTAAACCCATGACATGGGTGAGTCTTTTCTCGTGTTAGCATATCATGTGAGTGTCTTTCTTTTTAGGAAGTCTAATGAAAACTCGTGTCATAAGTTAGGTTTTTCGGGTCAGCATATAAGCATTTGTACTTTAGGAGGTCCACATATAGAATTTAGGACATGTAGACCCATGTCGTTGGTAAGTCTCTTCCTTGAGTCGGCATATAGAGGTCTAGCTCCTAGGAAGTCTCATATAGATCTATTAGCTCTTTCAAACCCATGTCCTGGGTGAGTCTCTCCCGAGTCAGCATATAGGTGTTTTTTCATCTTAGGAAGTCCATATAGGTCATTTAGGTCATGCATGCATTGGGATGGGTTTTCTTCATTTGTCTAGTGTCAGGGTCAGGGCCTGAGTTAACCATGAAAGGAATATTTGGATGACGAGAATTTCTACAACTACCATAGATCCCAAGAGAAAAACATGGAGAATTGTTAGACTTTGGAGCACATGATCCATTCAGGGAAACTGCCCCCACCGAAAGCAGCATAGAGGACCAGACATAACATGGATTCCCCATACGAGGACAAGGAGGGCACATCGTCAAAGGAGCTTTAGAAGTAGCTATAGTCTTGGTTGTCAAGCATTTCATGCTCAGAGTCTGTTATAGTCAGTTCTTCATTCATTTCTTTGCTCTTGTTGCTATGTGATCAAACAGAATTTCGTGCTTGTGTTTTTTACTTGAGTTAAGAAGTTCTCTCATCTATCCATCATCTGTATAAACCAAGTCTGACAAATTTCATTCTCTCTTATCCTTCCATCTTTGCTGTGTACCTTGTTCCCATCTTTTATTTTATCGAATCCAGGGTTTAATTAAAAAAAAAAAGAGAGAAAAACAAAAAAAAAGAAAAAAAGAGAAGCCAGCCTGCACTCATCAAGCAGGCTGGGCAAAAGGAGAGAAGACCAAAATCATCAGTCTCTTGAAAATGGACATCTCTATGCTCCTAGACCGACGGCTTAACCAATGTGCCGAGGACAGGGGGCTTGAACCCAACCTTCATTTCACCACCCATCCAATCCCGACTTTCCACCTACCACTCACATCTTTGACCACTCCATCAATCCTCAACCTTTTTCAAACCCTTAACCCCAATCCAAAAGGTGTGCTATGACCAAAGGAGAATAGGAGTCAACCCATGAAGAAGGAATTTGAAAAAAAAAAATTAGCCTTGACCAACCCGGTCATTCTCCTCATGATAAATCCATATCTACCCCAATGCCAAAAGGTGTGTTGTGACTAATGTCATCAGAAAGGCGAACAGGAGTCAATCCCATGAAGAAGAAATTCGAAAAAAAGAAGTTCAAAAAAAAATGAAAGCAAAAAAAAAAAAAGAGAGCCAGAAAAATGGAGTTAAAAAAAAGGGAAGTTGAGAAGGAAATGAAACAAGAAAAGGAAGAAAGAAAGAGAAAAAGGGGTTAGAGGAGAATAAGAAGTGAGAGCGCGAAAATAAGAGTCATGCACACCTCAGAAAACCTCATCTCAAGCCTTCACCTGCATCATCCATACACCTCAGCCTTCTATGACCTTCACAAACCTTTCATCCATCCATCACCTGCATATGAACCCTCAAACCTTCATAACCATCTTTTCTAACCGTTAAGCCTTCCTCGAGGCACTATCCATCAAAGTTGCGCTTAAAGAACTACGACTGGCCCAATTCCACCTCGGGTACGTAGGAAAACCTCTTTGAGGCCCGGACGCTACATGGAGCATCCTTTGTCCTCAAAATGTTGGTCTTTAGGAGAAGAAAAGAAAAAACAAGAGAGGCTAGCTTGGAATCCCAGGCTAGGCAAAAGGAGAGTGAGAGAATAAGAGAGGCTAGCTTGAAAACTCGTCAGGGCAGGTTAGGCAAAAGGAGAGTGAGAGAATAAGAGAGGCTAGCTTGAAAACCCACTCGGGCGGGCTAGGCAAAAGGAGAGGAAACCCAGGATTATATCTTTCATCATCATCAACCCTCCATCTTCCTTCCGTCAGACTTGGACATCATTCCATAACCATGTTCCAACCTTTTCCCAAGAGATGATGTCTATCCCATTTGACCATCTCTTCAAGACACGATCATTCTTAAGTGTCTCCTTATATCATTAATCAATAAAGTCTCATCTACAATTCCTTTCAACCCTTTCTCAAGAGATGACGTTTATCTCATTTGACCATCTCTTCAAGACACGATCATTCTTTAGTGTCTCCCTATCTCATTCATCAATAAAGTCTCATCTACCATCTCCTTCAACCCTTTCTCAAGAGATGATGTCTATCCCATTTGACCATCTCTTCTCCCCCTTCAAGACACGATCATTCTTAAGTGTCTCCACATCCCATTCACCATCGTCCACCGTCTCTTTCCCCAAACATCTTCCAACCCTTTTTTTTTAGCCTTTTCATCCCATGTCACCCTTTGAGGACATTTCAGCTCAGTCATTAATGCAAGTATGAGGCTATGTGTGGCTTACTTCTCAACAAGAGCGAAAGTTGTTCACATCAGATCAACGGCTAACTGGCAACCACATGATCATGAACTGACTCAAAAACAAGCTACTCTAAACTGGGAGGGCTCGCGCTACCTTTGTGACATCAGTCAAGACATTTATCGGAGAAAGCTTCTAAGAGGGACACTTACTCCCTATCCTACAAGGTCCCGCATCTTCATTCTTATAGACGTCCTAATAGTGGTCTCATCAAGAAGAAAAAGAGAGAGAGAGAGAGAGAGAGAGAGAGAGAGAGAGAAGAAAAAAAGAAAAAAAAAGAAAAAAAGAAAAGAAAAGAAGGGCTAACTTGAAAACTCTTTGGACAACTTAGGCAAAAGGAGAGATTGAGATTCACTACTAAGGACTATGCCTCCTCCTATTCTATGGTCCCCATGCCTCATCACGTCAATCCACATCGAAACTGGGGGCTTGCGAATCTCCAAGGTGCTCTCCAAAGCAGGATAGTGTCATCAAGAGTCTACGCCAAACGGGGGGGCTTGTCATACATCGGCACACATTTGCAAGCAATCAAGGTCAAGAAACGAATCCTTCAGGCCTGTTGCCTCCATCGTTGTTCCCTGTCCCGTGGATCGAAACATTACTCATCCTAAATTTTCCTGAAATTCCCTACGAGTGGCCTTGATCCTTATAAAGCATTGTCTTAGGGAGTCATAGTTTTAGGAAAGCATTGTCTTAGAAAGCATTGTCTTAGGGAGTCATGGTTTTAGGAAAGCATTATCTTAGAAAATCATTGTCCAAGAAAATCTTTGTCTAAAATTAGAGTCGGGAGGTTGTCTGCATGTAGAATTGCATGTGTAGAATAACATAAAGCATCATACGTGTGTCCTGTCTAAGCATAATAGGTTTGCATTGCATCCATATGTCATGTCAGAGTCATATTGCTTCAAGTCAATTTGTCATGCATTGAGTCAAGTTAATTTGTCATGCATCATGCGTTGAATCGATCACATTGTGCATTGAGTCACGATCATGCATCAAGTCGATCGACATGCATTGAGTCGATCATATGCATTGAATGAGTCTGTCATGCATTGAGTTAATTTGTCATGTATCAAGTCAGTCTGTCATGTATCGAGTCGATCGTGTCATCATGCGCATCAAGTCAGTCTGTCATGCATCCAGTCAGTGTGTCCTGCATAAAGTCGATAGTCGTGCATAAATGCATGAGTGCATGAATGCTTGTGTCAAAACAAAATTGCATACTAGTTGCATGCATACCCCGCATATCTAAAAAAAAAAAGAAAAAAAAGAAGAAGAAGAAAGAAGAAGAAGCAAAGAAGTGTCACATCGTTGCTCCAAGAACGCAAAACTAAGGGTTGTTCAAGCCTAATCAGACCGGTCGACATGGTTTCCAATCACTGAGAGCAAGATTAGAGTAAATCTCTTATCCAACTCTTGCTGGATAGATTAGCATTCAGTCAAGTCATGCATCATCAGCCAGACTGGAACCGACACCGGGAAAGACTGGAATCGACACCGGGAAAGACTGGAATCGACACTGGGAAAGACTAGAAAATTCCGTCAACCATCGGTATCGTGTCCGATAACAAGTGAGGCATCATTCTCGCCCAAGATCAACATCGACTCATCAAACAGTCAAGTAGAGCATCATTCTTGCTCGAGATCATCTCAAAGGAGGCGCATGCCGCCCGCATACCGCGATACAGGACCTAGCTTCCAAGCGTCAACCCAGGCTTTGCAATCCAAAGTCATATCCTCTGGCTACTTTGACCTTCGTCCAATTCGGACTCGATCAAAGTGGGGGCTCTCTGTAGACACCAGATTTTGGACCGGGACAAGTGTACAAATCAAGCATAACAAGAAAAGAGGCTAGCATGGAAGAAAATCCAAAGGGCCTTCCTCAATCAAAAGCTATCGAGCCAACCCACCACAAAAAGCCTTCATTTTCCACCCTTTCCACACACATATGCCCACCATTTCAAATCCCATTTTTTCCATAAATCTCGTTGGCCCCATTTCTTTTGATGAGAGTAAAGCACACATCATAAGCTTTCCAACGCCTTTTGAATTGCCTCAATCGGAGTCCAGATGAAAGAATTATGGTCGTTCAAAGTTGCACTTAGCCGGTTTTATAACCCAGGCGGGTTTTAACATTTTCCAGGCCCAGTCGCGCGCCCCGGCCCAGAGAGCTCAAAACCCGCCTAGGGTTTGATCCGGCCCAGAATAATCAAACCCCGCCTAGGGTTTGAGCGAAGTTGCACGCGACGTCGTTTTGTGCCATGTCAGCGATCCGTGTGATGAAATTATCAAAGCCCGCCTAGGCTTTGATGAATCTGGCGCCAAAAAATCGCTGCAGGCATGCAATCCCCTGATTTTTTGCCCACGTGATTTGACTTCCCTTGACCACTCCCAAACCCGCCTAGGCTTTGGCCTCTGAAGGCATGATTTTTGGGGTATGTCCCCCACCTTTTCCCTCCAAACCTCACACTCCTTCACCTATAAATACCCCCTTCATTCCACCTTCATATCACCAACAATCATCATATACTCTACCCTCATTTTCACTATACTCCCACTCTATCAAATTCTCTTCATAATTCTATTACCACCATAATTACATTCTTCACTACCATATAACCATCCACACTATACTTTTCCTAAACCATCCACATTTCACATCCGGGTTTCAAATCAAGGGATCAAATTCGTCGTCGCTACACCTCAAGCAAGGTTCGGTTCTTTTATTTAAATTATTTTATTTAATCATGTAATCTTTTGTTTAATTCTGTGCTTGTACGTATTTTGTAAAATAAAACCGCATTTGCTTTATATTGCATGATTTGAATAATGATTCCGCGAAATTAATAAAACTTCTCCCCGCTCTCTTTCTTTTAAATGTTGATTTTAGTAGAGTCTGTTTTATAACAGGCAGATTCGAGAGTTCTTATAACTCTCGAATTCGTGACCTTACCCCCGGATCTAGAAATCGGGTTTTGTAGACCGGAGTCTTTCTTTTATTTTATGGTTTGTTGGTTTCCTTAAATCGGCTGGCGACTCTTTTAAAATGATTTATAAATTCGTTTGATTATTTAAAATTTTCGTTTTACATAAAATAATTTTAATGAATAATTTAATTCATCCAATTTGTTAATTCAATGTTGGGCCCGAGGGAAATGGGCCAGAAATTAATAAAACCTAGGCGGGTTTTATTATTTTCAACCCATCTCCTTTCGACCCAGAGGATGCAAATGGCCCAGCCCAGGGTCTGCCAAAGCCTAGGCGGGTTTTGGCAGCCTCTGGTGGCCCATTTGCTCCTTTTTGGCCCTGGATTTATTAATTGGGCCGGGGTTAAATTATTGTTAAATTAATTTGTGTAATTACGGATAATTTAATAATAAAAAATGAGTTTGTAAATAAATAAATTTTCATCACCCCGAAAATGAATTTCGAAAATTAAAAATATCCTTATTTAAGGATTAAGAAACCTTAGTCGGCTCACAATCACAAATGTAGCGCATCCGCGAAAACATTCTCCCGAAAGGGAATTTCTCCGGGTCCTACACATGTTATTTGTGCCATAAGTCCATCCCATGGAAACCTGGCCAGTACATGATACCATCCGGATCTCCCGATCGGTCCGGGTATGCGCATCCTGAGGCTTAGCCGATGATCGTAAGTAGGGACCTTCACGATAATAATACGACAACCAAGCTTTAAATATTTATGTTATTTAAGTTTTTGACTTAAAATTAAGATTTATGGATCATATGTCAAGCTTTAAATAATAGATCATATGTTATATTTATGTTATTTAAGGTTTGTCTTTAGAGTTTTGTTGTCAAAGTGCAGGATAGAGTGAACTTGGTCCATTTCTTGGTTGAGAATGAGGTTTAGCTCTTTTTGGTATTGATGCACTTCATTTCTCAGACTGATATTATCAGCAGTGAGGTTCTGGATTATCTCATGTTGAGTTGCTATGGTTTTGGTATTTGTTTCAGCAGTTTTAGTAAGATAACGAATTTTATCGGTAAGGGTTGCAATATAGTCAAGCAGAGTAAGCAATCTTTGTCTTTGAATCTTTTCATTTGCATTTAAGAAAGAGGCTAGTAAATACGTCATCATCACTTGTTTCTGCTTCATCAAGGTCCTTCGCCATGAGACATAGATTTGTAATCTCATCAGAATCACTTTCACTTTAACTATAATCGCTATCACTCCAAGTGGCAACCATAGCTTTCCTGTTGAATCTCTTTCCTCTGGAATTACTTTGTTCCTTGGCTTTCTTTACGTGAGGACATTCTGTCACCATATGATCTGTTGCACCACAAGCAAAACATCTAACAGTTTCATTTTCATCTTTAATTGGTGTTTTACCTTTGGGTGATGATCTTTTGGAGGATGATTCTTTCAGGTAGCCTCAGAATCTTGGATTTCTTCTATATAGGCGTTTGAATCCTCTGGCTAACATAGCCATAGTTTCTTCATCATCATCCTCTAATTCTTCCTCTAATTCTTTTGTGCTTTTAAGAGCAATCTCCTTTGTTTGGTTGCCTTCAGATAATCTTATCTCGTGTGCAAGGAGCTTGCCTATCAACTCTTCAAGCTTCAGAGTCTCTAAATCTTGGGCCTCTTCTATAGCTGTCACTTTTGGTCCCCATTTGTGCCTGGGTAGACACTGAAGGACCTTGTTTACCCGTTCTTCATTGGAATAGGTTTTCCCAAGAGACTTGAGATGGTTGATTATACCACTGAATCTTTTGAACATTGACTCAATGGATTCATTTTCTTCCATCTTGAATCATTCATACTTCTGAACCAATATGTTGATCTTGGTTTTTTTCACTTGATTTGTTCCTTCAAAGGTTGTGACCAAGTAATCCCATATGTGTTTACCTGTATCAAGAGTAGACACTCTTTCAAATTCGTTAGAATTAAGACTACATATTAAAAGATAATGAGCATGAGTATTTTTCTTTGCTTTCTCTTTTTCCTCATTTGTATACTCTGATCTTTCTTTGTCAACTTGCGTTCCATCTGCAACAATCTTGCGAGGAGTAGGATAATTTCCTTTGTTGACAATTTCCCAAATGTCTTCATCTTAATTTCTCAAAAAGATCTCCATTTGGCGTTTCCAAACTCTGTAGATATCACCTGTTAGCAAAGATGATATGTTCCATGAACGTCCTTGACTCAATTCACCCATGTTATGATCTCCCATGATCTTTGCCACAGAGCGGTTAGTCTCTGAACCTTCAGTGGAGCAGGCTCTGATACCAATTGAAAGAACCCTAGAGGGGGGGTGAATAGGGTATAAAAAAATTTTGCACAAATACTCGCTCCTTTATTTTGTTAGAACAGATTACAGACTGAATGTGAAAGTTGCCTAAGGTAAACGTCCTTAGGTCAATGCAGAACAGAGTGCCTTTCAGAGGGCACTTCAAAAATGGTTTCTGAGTAAACTAGCACCAAACACCGTTTTGGTGCAAACACCAATCGAACCTAAGTCCGTCTAGGATTCGATCTCACTCAAACACAATTCTCACACAAAGCTTTCTCTCAACACATAGAAGAAAACTTAAGAACAAGAGAAATACTCTATGTTTTTCTCACGCTCGATTACTTCCGTGGAATCGTTGATTCTCTTCAATCTTTGAGTCTTCTATTTATTGCGAGTATGCGTTGGCTTTGTAGACGTTGAGATTGATTCTTTCTTTCTTCATTCTGCTGTTCTTTCCAAAGCTTGTGTTGATTGACTTTCCTTTCTCTTAGCGATTTCTTCCATGATATACGATCCTTTCTTCCTTCCATATTCTTCACTGATTATTTTCTACAAAATAGATAATATAATCAGTTAGTCTGATTAGAAAAATAGACAGGAAAAATTAGATACTTGTTTTTCTGGAAGACTTCCCAGTTTTGGTTTCTCAGTTTGTCTTTCACTTCAAAACATCACGCCTCCCATGACTGACCTTGAGATGATGTGGGTAAATGTCCTTCAGTCTGCATCGAGAGGGACTCTACAGTTTGTTTTTGGAAGCTAGGGGTTAGTTGTTGTCCTTTGGGGAAGTTCAAAGTTAGAAATGTGTGTTACTAAATTTCTTAAGCGAGTTTTAATGAGAAATTATTCGGCCATAGTTCGGGTCTAGACCCCAGCATTAGTCGAGCTCAAGGTAGAGAGCAAATGCGTGATCCAGTTAATGTTCATGTCCTAATCTCCATTTGGATGCCCTTTATCTTTTTTTGGTTTTACACCTATTTTCTGAAGCCTGCATCCTATAGGGATTTTCTGAGAGATCTAGACTATCTTATTTATATATGTAGGAGTTGTTTTCTAAATTGAGTAAAATGGGACAGTCTTTGGTCTCTGTTTATTATGCCAGTTTTGGAGAATTGGGTTGGGTTCTATTTGAATTCTTATGGCTAATGATTTGTAATCAAAATGGAACACTAAGCGGGTTGCGATTAATGACCCAAAGACTAGGATATGTTCCTGTAAGGGGTTACGAAGAGATCAAGGGATGCCCTTATATAATTGTTGTTTACTTCTCCAAGGTTAAGTCTGCACACATATCTTATATTTCTGAGATGGTCATCCAATTTCTGATTCTGATGATTTAATTTCCTACTCCGTTCTATTCTATTTTGATTTTGATTCTGATTATGATAATTTTGGGGATCTAATATCCTATATTATGGGAATAGGCACGCCCATACAATAATAAAAATGTTCAGTTGCTAATTAAAGGTTTACTCTGGTTTTTGAATCTAATGTTGAAAGTTACTTTGATTTCTAATTTTGATGTTGAGAAGTACTCTATTGTTGGACTCGGTGTTTCTAGGGTTTCAACTGTCTTGAACTCGTTTGAACTCATTCACTTATCCCCCTAATTGAATTGAAATGAATTTAGGTCGTTTTAATAGTTAGGGGTAAATATTATTGAGTTTCGTCTCATGTTTGTTAATGTTTTATTTTCAGGTGCTCAGTACGATGAAAGGGAAGGGAACTAGAGTGAGGACGTCCTACTAAAAGAGGATGTTGTTGTTTTAGTTTAGATTATGGAGTTGTTTTCTTTGAGAACAAGTTGTATCGTAGTTTTAGTCAAGAATGTTAAGTCGTTGTAGTTGTTAAGTTAGTTTTTTGTTCTAGCCTTTATATTTTTCCGAGATACAGCACTATCGCCCTTTTAGGTTTAACCTCCCCTGCCAATGTCAGTATTTGACTGTTAAGTTAGTAATTGAATTTGTGGAGTGTTACAATTAGTTTAACTCAATCCAAAAGTAATTATACACTAGTTTTTAGGGGAAAATGAAATTTAACCAATTAAGGCACCGTTCTTTTATGCGGTACTGCAAGTTACCACACCGCAATTTACCACAATCTACCGCAATCTACCGCAACTCACCGCAATCTACTGTTTACCTTTCTATTAAATTCCCAAAGATTTCCAATCACCGCACCGCAACCCATCGTAACTTACCACAACGCAACTTACCGCACCGCAATTCCACCTCATAAAAGAACAGTGCCTAAATTCTAGTATATGTTGATTATTTGTTAATTACAGGAAATCATGCTCAATGTATTTAAAGATGTCAAACAACAACTCAATGAAGCCTTTATTATCAAGAATTTGGGTCTAGCTAAATTCTTGAATTCTTAGGCATTAAGATTGCCAAATCAAACTCATTTTTTTTCCTCAACAAAATGAAGTACATATAAGACATGCATCTTCATCAATGAAGGCTTAAGAGATGCTAAGACTACCAAATTTCTCCTCTAGAATAACCTAAAATTGTCCAAAGAATCCAAGGAATTGTGACTGCTCTAGATAAATATAGAATGATTATTAGCTAGCTACCTTGACACTAAATCTAATGCTTCATATATTAATTTATACTTAATTTAGTTTTTGGAAGGACCAAATGATCTCATTATCAAGTTGTTCTACATGTGCTATGATTTATGACTATCTTACAAATACAGATATAGACATCACTACCAACTGTAATGTTGATTGGGGGAATTGTCAAATGACTTCTTAATCTTTCACAAGATATTGTGTGTCCTTGGTGTCACGCCCCGAACCCAGGGTATGACAGACGCCGCACACCTTTAGGGCAAGATCCCTCAAGCATGCAAGGCTCAAAAGACGGAAATAAACCCAATGTATGAATATATACTTAACTTAGAAAGGAGTACTTAATTTATTTAACAGTCAACTAGGGAGGATAATTAATAACACAGCGGATACCACAACAAAAGATATTGAAACCTTCTAACTCACAAAGCAACTAAAATAATAGAAACATTATCCCACGCAACCTCTTGGCCCACTACGCTTCACTGCTAAACTCTGATACCATAAAGAATCTGAACACTACCAAGAAGCGAAGAATCATAACCTGAAAAGATAGGAAGATGAAGGGATGTGCTTGAAAGCCCAGTAAGTAGCATAACACCTCTTTAGCTGGGCTAGGCATGCGGGTAAAACTTAGGTTGGGTCAGAGTAAATAAATAATTTACTAACAAAATATGAATGGGTTTTCCAAACACTTTTAATTAGCTCAAAACCCCAAAACATACAATAATAATGATCAAACGAATTTCGTCAAAGTAACATAGTGTAAATCAAAACATGGCAGTCAAAATCACAAAACACAATTTGGGGCTAAGGCCACTACTAGCCCAGTGGCATGGGCAACAGAAACCACTGTTGACCCAGTGGCGGGGCAACGAAAACCACTATTGACCCAGTGGCAGGGAAACAAAGAATTGGGCCCAACGGAACACAGATACTCATATCGGAACAAACAGTAGCGCGCATACAAGTCGATCGACAGGTCCAGTGCATACCTTAACTGGCTAAGGTAGAAGACATAGCCCAAAAATAAAACCAGTAACTTGAATGTCAAATCATACAAAACAGAACCCTGTCAAGCAGTTTCAAATAACAATAATAAATTAAACCAACAAAATCACTCAGAGACGGAAGGTTCAAATAATTCAAATATCAAAACTATTATTCAAAACGGCCACTTTACATATACAAAAGTCAAATTATTACAAAAATCTCACCTGGTGTAATGGAAAAATATAAATCAACTCATAAAATTTACGTCAAAAGGGGTACTTTATAAACACAGAATCAATACGGCGTCAAATCGGATCTTTCGGACATAAATATAACCAAAAATAATATACCTAATCAATAGCATGCCAACCCGATTTAATAAAATTACTTTACGAAAAAAAATTTACAAAAATATTTTGGGCACGAAGGAAGACTAAAGAAGTATCACACCACTTACCTGGAACACCAAAAATTGAATGATCTACTCCAATGAGATATAGTCACCTATAATTAATCCGAGACCTAATAATTAATACCCGTACACAAACCCGAGAAAGATAAATAAAGCCTTACAAAAAGGTAGGACAAAATCGTATTCTCAATCACTTATCACTTATACACGAAAATCCAATATTTATATAAAGCTATAGAATAGTAGAGTACCCATATACATAAAAATTAAATACGGTATTAATCCCCTCCTAATTCATTGGCCAGCGTCTTTGCTCAATCATGCTACTGAGTTCTACCCTTCTTGTCCACTTGACGCATCATCACCATCATCATAAATCATCATCATCATAGGATAACAAGAGTAGATGTTTAATCGAGACCTTAAGGATGCTACTCTTTGCTTCCTTCCTCAATACCCATGTCAACTTCTCACCATACATAAACTAGGGCTTAAACCTTAATTCTAACAATCAAACTGATAACCAAATTTATCGAATAATTGAACCAATCACATAAATAAGGGATGGCACCAAAAATTGTCCCACGACGACTATATAAATAGGAGGTCTAGGTTTAGGGTTTAAGTCTCCTTTAAAAATTAAAACGGCCTAATAAATAAGTAATAATACTAATTGGACCTTCTTTTTTTTTGGGCCGGAGTTTTTCATCCTTCCCTCCTTTGAAAAGTTTTGTCCTCAAAACTTACCGGCATCCTATGCACACCATAAGCTTGTACGTACCTCTTTCAAGTCCCATAATCAGTTAGATAACTCATAGGTACATCTTCAATGTTATCAAACTCTCAAAAGGTCGTAATATTGTATATCCGAAACATGAACCTCAATTATTTGTTGTTGACCCAGCTTTATAAAACCTAACTTTGAATCGCTTTTCTCTCTCTCTCTCTCTATCTATGTATGTGAAGTTGTTGATACCATTGAAGCAGAAATTTGTAAAGCTTAAGAAGCGTTGGTGATGAAATTCAGTTAATTTCTTTATCTCGTAAACCATTTTCTAGTCTTGATGATGGCTTTCATCCCATCTCTCCCCCTCTCTCTTTGTCAGTTTTTCACTGTTGTGAGTTGAATGTCATTGGCTACCATTGAAAGAACCAAATTGGAGATTTTAATTTAATAGGATCTTCGGAAATAAGTATGTTTTTAACCCTAGTTTGTGATAGTGTCTAATTGTAATTTAAAGTGTTCTGGTCAAGGCCATTGAGAAGGACTTTGGAGTTGATTTTAATTTGGGTTTGTTATGGCTTACAAGGTTGATGAAATTTTGAGTCGTAATTCGACATGCCAATCAAGTGAATCAGTTTGGGTTCGGCTCGATTGAAGATCGTTTTGGGTTGGCATCGGGTCAACCAAATTCGATCAGTTCAGGTACGAATTGACTACAAGTGAGTTTTGTTCGGGTAAGATTCTTTTCGATTGGATTCTGGTTTGATTTGGGGTCATTTGGGTATGGATTTTAATCGGATCACCTTCAGCTTGCAGTTCAGATCTGTTTCGAGCTGGGGTTAAGATCATATCATCCATTCGGTTTTTTCGGTTTTTGGGTTTGGGGTCTCGTTCTGTCTTGCCAGGTCTAGTTGTAATGTGCTTAATTTTAGCTCCTACAATGGGGAACTCATCTAGAAGAAAGAAACTGAAATTGGACGAGAGATAAAAGATGGGGAGCAAAGTGAATTTGGAAGAAATTAGCGAGTAGAGGGGTGTAGGTGGTACATTAAATCTTTGTCCAATTGCGAGCTTTTTTTGGGAGTACTTAAGTCCTTTTCTTCCTTTATTGAGATTGGAGGTATTTTGGTCTCCTCCAACTTCCTATCAAAAAAGACCAAAATGAAGTAATATCAAATAGAGTACTTATGAATGTATTTTGAAATTAGAGAATCAAATAATATCAAACATATCCCATTGCATATGTTACTTATAATCCTCCTTTCCAATACAAATACATATGCTCTCTCTCTCTCTCTCTCTCTCATCTTTTCAACATGGCTAGATCATATTCCCTCTCCTCCTCTCATTTTGTCTCTCTAAAAATCCTACTTCATTGAAGGGCCTAACATTAATCCTTGTTATTATTACTGCTCATTCATACCACACTCATTAGTTGAATGTCGATTTAACTAAGTTTTGACCGTTGATTAGTTGTAAATTACAATGAGTTACAATATGAAATTACTGCTATTAGAAAGATATTGTACTAAAAATTACAACAACGTTAATTTTATATTGTAACCCATTATAATTTGTAAATAATCAATGGTTAAAGATTTGTTAAATTGACACTTATTCAAGGACGGAGGGAGCAGTATTTCATATTTAGTTAATGAAATAGTTTATTTTTTAATTCAGAAAAGATATGACGATATATATAAGCCTAGTAAATTGCAATTGTTTATGACAAGTAGTCTTGTTTAATCGTAATTTGATAGGCCGTATCATTGATTGGTTTGGATAAGCTTGCTTGTACATAATTTCATCATTAAACAAATAAAAAGCCAATGTCAATGCATCTGAACGAATCTAGTTTGTGGTGGCTCAAATTTTTGCATATATAATATACACCTGCTTCATAATTAATTAACCATCTTTAATTAATTAACCATCTTTTAACAATAAACAAAACAAGGATCCAATTTAATTAATCTTTGTTAGTACTCCCTATGGCCTAGAGCCTGAAAAGTCCTAATAATCAGGTTTACTTTTGTATTTCAACCAATGGGACACCTAATCCCGGATCCCTCACAATTAGCTCCCTATTAAAAACTAATTAATAATTAATGGGCGATAATATCAAGCTTGCAATTCCTGTGCTCCGAGTTGAATGTGTGTCATGCAACCAACCAAATTAAACCACTCTCTTTTTCATATTAATTATTTTTAATATATTTCTTTGATTAATAATTTTTTGTAGCATATTTTATCATAAACAAATTACAAAATTATATACTTCTAATAGTATCAAATGATAGTAATTTTGTATAATAAAATATTGGTGTTGTTGAAAAATTAAGAATGCGTAGATGACAATTAGTATGAAAAGGAGGGAGTAAATATGAGTTCTAATCTTCTAGATGTCCTAAAATAATTCCAAAAGTACTTACTCCATCCCTATTTATTTGTATGCTTAACTAATCTTTTTTTTCTCTAACTATTTGTCATTTTACATCCAATATAACTTTTACCAATATTAAATTTAATATTCTTCATCCCTCATAATTAACTTTTGCTAATTTAAGTAGTTTTATAATTTTTCTTCCCAACATTGTTAGTTATTTTGGTATCTCCCTAAGTGACTATTGAATAGGGAATGGAGGGAATAATGTATATTCAAGTTGAGAAAACCCTTGAACCATTTCAGCCCCATTAGGCATCTAATTAATACACAAGAAAGCTCTCGAATACAATGTGTCACAATGTATAAACTAACCTACGGGGGTGTTTGGCTACCCAGTTTTTTTGAATATCTTTTAGCTTTTTGGATAGCTTTTAGCTTTTTTATCAATGTTAAAAAGCTACTTGAGGTGTTTTGTAAGTAACTTTTTGGACCCAAAAAGCTAGTTTTCAAGTTTTCAAAAAGCTACTTGATAAAACTTTTTGAGATAGCTTTTCACAAAAAGTTACTTTACCAAACCATTTTTCCTGAATCACTAAGCCAATTAAAATCAAACAAATTAATTCAAAAGCTAATTACTAACAAGCTAAAGCTTAATACAATTTCTACCACTACTAGCTGGTTGCCAAACAGAGCCTAAAATCTTTAACCATTAGCTTCAATTATTAATTGAGTTGATAATTGACTATGATATCAGATAATTTATGAATTAGAGATCTGGCATTAATGTCTTCTGAGAAGTAATTGGACTTATTTCCACACTCTTGAGTGCATAATAGTGTATATGCGACGGATCGGATCACTGCTCTGTATTGATGGATACATGCCAATCCAACAGGATGAAGAAGGCAGAATGTCTTCTGGGTTCAAATCATTTTGGATGAAAGAAGAGAAATTCTAGGGGATGGTTAAAAGGGCATGGGATTGAAACCAAGGTGAGTTTCAAAGCTTGGTTTGATCACCGAACGGGACTTTTAAAGAAAGGATTGAGATGAAATGTTGGCAATGGGATAAGTGGAAAACACTAAAGTATGGACAGGAAAGGTGACTAGTTGTGTAACGTACAAATCCTATGTCAATATTTCAGAAGAGGGTGATGAATTAAGGGTGAGTGATTTTATTAAAATAAGAGACTTATTGAGATAAGAGGTTGACAGGCTGATTTGATGCCAACACGCTGAAATATATGTTGGTCATTCATTCCCCTTAGCTAAAGCGTTCTGAAAATAAAGCAAATTAGGTGTTCAAAGAATCTGGTGAGTATGCAGTGCGGTCAGGATATAATCTTGCTAGGCAAACTCCTACAGCTGAGGCTTTGATCACTAACAAAATCCGAGTCAATTGAGATCAAATGTTAAATTATGCATACATACATATATATATATATATATACACACACACGTGTGCGCGCACGCAGGCATGTGTGTAAAAACAAATATAGATAGCATAACTTGGGCCAAAAGAGAGCAAAGCAACACTGAAAATGCAAGATATTTTAGAGCAAAGCAGGTCCATTTCAGGACAATCAAATTTTGAACCATTTGTAATTCAAATAGAAGGATACATTCTAACTAGAAAATATCTTACAAGAACTCTTGTGAGTCACAATCCTAGGAGCCCCATATCTGATTCTCAGTTTGTCACCAATGCTTGGAAATTTCTCAGCTTGTGTAAGCTTCATGTGTACTTCTCTATCAAGTCTCAAAGTTCCACGACATTGGTTTACAAGGCTCCAATCAGAAGTATGTCTTTTGGCAAAGCCAGGGTGGATAGATACGAAGTTACAACCTCGATTTAGGACCTTTCCTTGAAGGAATTTGTAAAGCGTCATAATGACCGGAACCATCATACAAAACTCGTATTGGGTTATCTTTGCCATATTCTTGACCATACTCGGCTATGGGTGTCAATCCACCAGAATTGTCATCGTATACGTAGACCGTGATTGGCATCCTGCATTTGATCACATTCATGTATGTGACTGAGTTTGTCTTCGAAAGCACCAACAACATTCACATTCACAATCAGGCGGATAATGGCATCATGATGAAAGACTTGCCTCAGAACATGAGAAAGCATCAACAGCTCTGGTTCACCACCCCACACATGTGGCTTCCTTATCTGTGCAACATAATTGTCAAAGTCACCTTCGATAAACCTGGTGAGATCACGATACTGTCACTCAGTTTAAATTGACAAGAGCACTTAACCATGAATAGATCTCAGCATGTTAATGTTAGATAAATGTGGACTGAGAAGGATAAGTCAGATACTACTCTAAGGGAAGGTGTGCGGAGAAACAAATTCCTGAATCTTTCTGAAAGTTTTTTTTTATAGGAAAAATATAAAAATAGATTAACCATAAGGTCAAAATAATAGATGCTCAGCAAGCATCATATACAAAATTATGTACAACCAAAGTATAGACTATACACAAAATCTACCACATCCATAGAAGAGCAAATCTCGCCAATAACTCAAAAGAAGAGAGATTAGATGAAATTGTCCTTCCAAGCGCTGAAGTGGAGTTTCCATTCTCTCAAAACTCTATGGTTCCTATCTCTCCAACTACTCCAAAAACAAAATCACATGTGGTATAACGAAGGCAATTTTCTTCTTCGGTTTCCTGCCAAAGACACCCTCCCAAGCAAGAAGATGAATCCTAATAGAACAAGAAACGACTCAAATAACACCAGGCAACCAAAAGCCAGCCCCCATAGAGACTGAGCAAAGTCATAATGAAGCAATAAATGATCCAGCGGTTCCAGATCCCCCTTGCACATAAAGCACCTATTTACCAAAATCCTCCCCCTCTTTTAAAATTATCACAAAGTCATGATGCTCCCATGCGTCGCCTCCCAAACGAGGATTGCAAACTTCAAAGGAGCCAAAGACTTTCCAAATAATGGTGGAGGGAAAGGACCATCCTCCAAATGATATGGTTGTGACTTAAGAAGCTTTAAGTAGAAGGAGCCAACCGAAAAGATCCTGTTCTTGCTCAAATCTCATCTCACCGTGTCTTGTGAAGAGACTCATAAAGAGGCCTCATTAAGGATCTTGAAGAAGTTAACCAAAGAATCTTCATCAGCAAAACCATCCCGCACAAAAATAGGAGACCAAACAAGTGACCCATAAAGTTGTTCCCTATAATTGGCAATGCAAGCATTTCTATCCAAAGCAAGAACATAAATACTAGGAAAGAGATCTTTAAAAGAATCCTCACTGCATTCGAATAGGTTACTTCACAATGTTCAATCTCACCAAGTGATAGGTGAAATCACTACTAAATTTTTCTGAATCATAGTAGGAGGCTCCCACAATGCCCAATTTATCAAGCACGACTAATGCAAGATGAGAAACAAAGTGACCTCAAGCTTGACCACCAACAACGAAGAGAAGCTCAAACTTCTAGTATGCCATGACTTTGTGTGAGAAAAATATTCAGGATGGTCGATAGAAGAACTTGGTTGACAAGAAATGCTTACCATTCAGTTTCTTTTCGTCTTTTGATAAATTCATCAGCAACCTGTAAAGTAATTGACAGTATGTGACATACAGATCCAAGAATTAGCATGCTCATTTTTGCTACTTCTTGCTGCTTTTTTGATCAGTTTTACTAGCAAGAGTTGGAGGCTTGGAGCTAATTGGAGAGGAATCCACACATAAAATCATTCATATTTCACAAACAAAGGACCATAGAGGAGTTTCCTACTTTTCTAAATTTGACTAATCATACTCGCTTAGAGTACAATTTTTTACAGAGGTAAGTTGGCTCACCCACTGGGTCCCCCTACAGAATGTACAGCCAACATGCTAGCGGGGGGGCAAAAAATGGGGTAACACAAGCAGCAGACTAGGCGAACAGAGACCAAAAAATAAAAGCAAGTCCACAAGGAGCTTGCATGAGCACCAACAATTCCCACCATGGAAATTGTGGCCACTAAGATGCGAATTACGCATCCTACAATCCACTAGCATCTGTTGGCTTCCTGACTACCCAATTAAGCTACCAGATTTTAGTGGGAAAGACAATTGACATTATGAGATATACATTAGAAATGATTCATAGGCTTGGCAGAAAATTCCAAATGAAACTTTCTGAGATTAACAGTAACAAACAACACCCATTATTTGAGTCTTAGTGCCTCAGCACATTCAACAGGTCAGTGGTTCAAGAACTATTTGAAATGTTAGTTTGAATGTAGATTACACAGATTTTTGGATGTCTGTAATGAACATAGGTGTTGAAGACTTTGGTTTTGATTTTACTTTGAATCTAATCAGTAGGAGCAACAAATGTCAAACAGTCAATTCATGACAAAACAAGTTCAACACATACCCTAGCTCGGAGCTCATCAGCTAATTGTTTCTGAAGGTTCTCACTTGGAGCAGGATTACCAGACCTTAAACAAGCCCCATGAGCGACAGAACGGAACAAACAGCTACCATCACCAGGTATTCCTGCATGACGAGCAAAACTATCAATTTGGCAGACAGAAGAAACTTCAGGAATCAGGAACAAAGCATTTGCACTTGTGCTTCCTAGCCATGACAAGCAAACAACGTATCAAAAATTTAACTTTTGAAGCGTTTCGCTTTTTTCAAGATTAAAGAAGCCAAAAGCAAATTCCAAATATGCATCACAAGACAGGGGTAATAATCTTGTGATAACAGCATTAAAGCCATATGCAATAGTTAAAAGCACAATGATACTAAGATGCATTTAAGGAATAAACATCAACATGGTAAGTACGAATACTACAATAGAAATTTGCATGTAAGCCTTCCGCCGTGGGGAAAAAATACGCAAAGCTGAAATGAGAATAAACAAAGTGACAAAAAAGAGGTTAAAGGGAGAAACAGTAAAGGCCAAGGGAGAAATTATCTTTCTCCACAACCAAACAAAAAATATATCCCACCAATATTTAGTTGAAAAGGAAGATGAGTGGACTAAAGCATTAAGCATTTGTTTCACACAGTAAGTCAGTAACTAGCAAGCTCCACATTTACTCCTCAGTCCTCACCTATGACAGTATAGTCAGTGCAGGTTTTCTTGCCTGATGCTTCAGCATGCACTGAATCAGAAGATGCATAACAGACCAGTAATCCTGAAACTAAACCTGCAGAGACACTTCCATATGGCCAAGGCCCAAAATTACATTCGAAATTAAAGAGAGGCTCTCTTGCCACCAACAGAGTTCTGGGACTGCCATTTTTATCAGACGCGAAATCAAAGAAGATATTTTCAAGCCCCTTTGGTCTAACTGAAGATTTTACCGTCAATGTTGGGACGTATCTCCTCTTGCTGACTGCAGCACTCCTGTACTGAATACGTTGAAATCCTTGGATGCCACAATCAGACAAATACGAAGATATGCTGGGAACAGAACTATAAGAATAGCTACTTCTAGAATTCCCTTGTTTCAGAATGTACGAAGTGGATGGTCTAGATGACACCATGTTAAATACATGACTTCTCATCTGTTCTCCGAAATACCCACGTAGGCTACGGATACCTTTTACACAAGCCTTGGTAGAAGAACAAACCACCATTCGTACGAAATTTGTAAGCCACTAGTTCAACAAAATATCATCATTCCATAACCCTTCCATGAAATGCAACCTGATAATAGATAATAAGCAGGATAACAAATAACAAACTGGATTCAGAAGGGCATTATAAAGCATGGAAAAAGAAAGAAAGAAAAGTGCCTTCGCTTCTGTCCATCCACGGAATAAATTTCAAATGCAAATATAGAGAACAATGAGGAGAAAAGTTCAACACAATCCAACTAAATGACTAATATTACATTCCCCAACAAACAAGGGAAGAGAGCACTAAAAGATAAGATCATGTTCTGCAATAAATAGGACTAGCCTTAAATTTCCAATTGTTTTCCAGTAAAAATAGGGCTAGTTAAGTTAATGTTACAATCCCCCCCTCCCAAAAAAAAATCAAAAAAAAGCCAAAAAACCCAAAACAAGAAACAGAAGTATTAGAGCTTCACGTCACAACCACAAGATAGACCAAGAGAGATTTTAGAGTTAGGTGACCTCCTTGTAACACCCCCACTCCATAATCACCACATTAGATTATAACCTCTAAATTAGCTATATTGATTACAGCAGTGAAATTTACTAGGACTTACGAATGTTACTGCTGTCCTCCCGAGGAACTGCACGAAACCATCACATGCCAACTTAAGTACAGGCACTAAAATTTAAAAGTACACCATTAAACATGTCAACGTTGGTAACATCCATCATATCCTAATTCCCAAATTACGATTAACAGCCCCACTTTGTCACTGTGAGCCTCTAAACACTACACAAACCATGACATTGCTTGTCTTCGCAAGTCCTACTCGCATTTGGTTGCTTAACTAAAACAAAGTAATCAACAAACATTGTAGTTGAACCAGAACAAATGAAACGAATCAAAAGATACGAAGTCATAAACCAATCTAATGAACCCAGCCACCAGAAACCCACCCCCCCCCCCCCCAAAAAAAAAAAGATACAAAGATTAGTGGTTATATTGAAAACTGTAAAATAAACTAAATGTCGTATTTGTTTTCATAAGACAATCTCATCCAACTAAAAATTAAGCAGCCCAAAATCAATCTGTTCAAAAACGACCCAACCTAAACTTGATTTGGACAAACCGATGGGTCATGTAATGAGTTTGAGAGCTTGATGAATTACATCATCAACCACAAAAGGTCTCAAAGACCACATCAGGCAATATCCATCCAATTTCCCAGTCGATGTCTTCAAATTCAAGTCCAAAATGATGCGTTCTTGCATAGCATAATCTTCCTTCAACATCGCACAAATCACTGCCATAAATGAAACACGATTTTCAGCACCAAAACTCTCCAGTTCTCCAGAATCATCTTCACCAACAATTTGCTGCATCTGCATAGCAGAACAAGCCTTCTCGGTAAGCTTTTTGAGGCCCTCAATTATGCCTTCTGCTTCGATTAAGTGCTCCCGAAGCCCGCATGAACTGGTACTCAACTGGATAATCATTTGTCTACTGTCGTGGACGTTTACACAACCGACATTGAGGTATGATTTGAACCTCAAGGTTTCATTTGCCTTGATTACGGTTTGAAGTAGTTTTGATGAATTATCGGAGATGGAAGGGCGCCGGAGAAACTGGAGAGATTGGCGGAATTTATTGAGGTGTTTCTCCCCAAGTGAGCCCAATTCTTCGAACTTTACTACTGTTGCTAGAAACTCTGAGAATAGCTGCTTCAGTTCGAGATTTGGGGTTAGGGTTGACGATTTTCCTTCTTCCAATTCCATTATAATGGTTGCTATCAAAATTAGGGTTCTAGATATGCATCCAAAATCGCGAGAAATTCGATTCCCTTCTATCAATTTCCTACAATTACCAAAAAATAATAATAAAACTCATTTTATGTGCATCCAAAAGAAATAGAAGTTCTAAAATCAAGAATTTATGATATGCAACATCCGACAGGGAATCTCCTATACTCAACTGAATCAATGGGAGGCAATGTCATACGGTGAAGAACTTGAGCATTCACATCAAACAGAAACCATTGGTAAACCCTCTTTCTCACAATCGCTCGTAACCCAATGCACGGTAAAAAAGGGTGGTTCTCCATACCTCTCGATTCGGGTGGGCGGGTCGGTTAGGTACAGGTCAGTTAGGGTACCTTTCGAGTACGGAAATCGTACTCAAAACCCTAAACTTTCGAGCAGGGGTTTAGGCCGATTTTCAGGTTGGGTTAAGTTCTTTCAGTGTAGTGACTTGCTGTCTTTATGTTCTGTAATAGGCGATAGGTTGTATTAAGGAAAATAATGGTGATAATCAGGCTGTCCCTAAATTTTCACATGATATTTAGCACGGTTCAGCTTTAAGGTTCTTGCACTTGCAAACACTAAAATATGAACTCAGAACATAAAACTAAAAGACTAAAAACACAAAAAAAAATATAAATAAATAAAAGCCCCTCATGGGCAAGTTCTGAACCAGGATATCATTGACACACAATACATTGTGAAATTTTGGATTTTAATTTAGCATCCTTGCCATTTATAAATACCAGATTACAAATTTAGAGCACGAATGCAAAGGGATAAACATGACATAATAAGGCAATAAGAAGAAAGTTGATGCCTCCAGTAGTCTACACCCAACTACACATACTCCATCCAATACACACATCACAGCAACACCAAACTCTCTTTATAGACAGAGCAATAGAAATTATAGTGAAAAGACGATGGACAACAAAATTTCATAACTTTGGTCCAGATATTTCATTTCTCTAGTCCTGAAACTACATAGCTGCATGCCATTTTCCCATGATGCAAATATCAACTCACCATTTTCCTTGAAGCATATAATACAAAGGGCAGTATGTGGTTGTAGTCTATTGTATAAAGTTTACTCCAAGTCCTTGCCATCTGATCCTAGTCCACCACCCACAAACTACAAGACAAGTTATAAACATCCAATAGCCTAAGGCACTTGCGATAAGCGACGGGTTGTCTAGCAAAAACACTAAAACCAGATGAAGGGGGTATTATGTACTCAAAACATTCATCATCTACATCAAACGACAAGATTTGTAAATCGTCTTTTTCTAGAGGAACGCAAACAATGGTTCCCTCAATCTGAAGACACCAATCATAAACATCACTGACAATGGTTTCTTTGTAGTTATCAAGGCTCCCCAGGTGTGTGCACTAAGAGTGTAAATTTGAACTGGGAGTCCAGAGGGAAACCAACGACTTCTCAATAACACAACCACGTTGTAATCATTGTTCAAATGACTAAATCCAAGACCCAGCAAGAGTTCTCCATGACCAACCAAAAGTGGAGGAAGATTGCGCGATTTTGCAAGTGTTGGGTTCCACAGCCTCATCTCAAAAGCTCCAACTTTACAACTCAATAAGTAAACTAACCCATTGACAGAACTCCGACAAGCATGAAAACCAACAGGGCACACAAAGTGATTGTCATTTAGGTTCCTACAGTCTGTACTATCAAATTCATTGAGAGTTTGAGTACAACGTAGTATCCAGCGTTCGGTTTCTTCAGAGCAAGTGTGTCAAAATGGGGTTGTGTTTCATCCTCATTGTCTTGGCAATAACAAGCGAGACGCAAGGAAAGCAAAATCAGACGAAGAGATTAGGGAACGCCATGACTTACAGATAGAGTTGTTGTTCACTGATTCAAAACCGAGCCGAGCCGATTAAACCGAATAAGAGGTAAAGTTTGAACCGAAACTTAACCGAATTAAACCGGTTCGGTTCTCGTTTTATTCTGTTCAAGCCCGAATAATGCACGCCTCTATTCGGGTTTTTCATCGGAACCGAATAAACCGAAAACCAAAGGGATAAAGTCCACACTGAAAACTGAATCGAATAAAACCGGATCATGTTTCATTTATGGTAGTGATTTGAGCGATGTTGAAGGAAGATTATGCTATGCAAGACGGATCATTTTGGACTTGAATTTGAAGACATCGATTAGGGAATTGGATGGATATTGCCTGATGTGGTCGTTGAGACCTTTTGTGGTTGATGATGTAATTCATCAAGCTCTCAAACTCATCACATGACCCATCGGGTTGTCCAAATCGAGTTCAGGTTGGGTCATTTTTTAACAGATAGATTTTGAGCTGCTTAATTTTTAGTTGGATGAGTTTGTCTTATGAAAACAAATACGACATTTAGTTGATTTTACGGTTTTCAATATAACCACTAATCTTTGTATCGGTAACGTACGAGTTTTTTTGCCTTCTTTGTTGATTTTCAATTTAATAGCAAGTATTTGTGTTGTGTTTGTCTTCAATGTAGGGTTCAAGTACAGATGCTAAATTTGCAAGTTTTCTCCCTTTAAAAAAATTTGCAATTTTTTTCTTTATTTTATTTTGGTAAACACTAGTTGAAAGTGCCTTGTAAATAATGAGGGAGTTCTAGTGTAGTATTTGATAATATTTACCATGTAAAATTTAAAATCGTATGCAAGCATATTTTTTTGGGTTTTTGGGTGGGAAAAATTCGTACCGAGGGCCTTGTGATCGAGAATAATCCAAAGTGACCTTTTGGCTAGTGGCAGTCTATACTTATTCATAATTTTCTTGTGGCATCCCAGATTGAAATTGTGGCACCGGAATGCTGATGTGGCAACCGGAGCACATGCCCTTTCAAATTAAAAGCATGACACGCCATTTTTTAAAAAAAATTCTATTTTCTCATTCTGACTTTTTGACAGCATGCTCTCATAAATTAAATGGGAAAGGAAAGTGTTTGTATGCCTGCATTAAAACCTAACTACTGTTCTATTTGCCTCTATCTATCAAACCTAATTCTGGCGATTAATCATCGAAATCAACCACAAAAAAAAAAAAAACTTTCGAAATGGAGATCATCCTTGAAACCCAGATGCATGCATGATCGAAGACAGATAAAAGGTGCGATTTTTCAACGTTTTTTTGTTCTTGGAGACGAAATTCGACAAAGAAGGGGAGGTTTGCAATTGTGAATTCAAACGGTTTTTATTGAAGACTTGAAGGAACTAGAGGTTAGTTTCGAAAATCTTCACTCGTTGTGGGTGAAATTGTTGCTTCTATGTTTGACTATGTTTGGTTATGTTTAGGTTGAGTAGGGTTATAATGTTAAATTTGGGTTGCTATTTAGTAATCTAAACTTTCTGGGTTTGTGGTTGTTGTGTTTTGCCATTGAAATGTGTCTTTTTTTTTCCTACGGTAATCATCGATTGTCTCCCCTTGCACTTACATTATGAGGGAAAACTTGTGTTCTAAATTCCCACCATACCTTCCAAAATTGACAATCATAGAACAGTTTACCAAAACTTGAATGCAGGGCTGTTCATCGATTCAAAACCGAACCAGACCGAGAGAAACCGAAAACCGTATAAGCAAAAAACTGAAACCGAAAGTCAGACCGAATCTTATTCGGTTTGAACCGAAAACCGAATAACTTTGCACAAACCGAACCGAGAAAACCGAATAAATCGAATTAATTCAGATATGTTGAAGCATCATCAACAATCGTCTTTACCGTCATCAAAATCACTCAAAAATCTGTTGAATAATCTTTATGTGTGATTCACTGATTCAGATAATCGTCAACATCATCCCTTTGGTACAGATGGTACAGATCAAATTATCAAAATTTGTTGGCCAACAATTGAAGAATCATACAACAACAGTACAAACATCAGATGCAAACATCAGATGCAAGACTAGCAACAATTGAAGAATCAAAATTTGGTAATAGATTTACCGGACAGAGTGCAGAGAGGGAGTGAGAGTCTGAGAGAGCGGTGGTCCGGGCGAGCAGCGGTCGCCAGAGAGGAGAGGACGACGACGACGAGAGACTGGGAGAGTGCGTGAGTGCGAGTGTACGATGAGTACGAGAGACTGAGACTCAGAGAGTGCGTGCGAGAGCCGAGGGCAGCGAGACAGCAAGAGACTGAGACAGCAGGCAGCCAGGCACAGCCGCACAGGCAGGACTGCCGACGGCCCGACTGGGAGTGGGAGGGGGAGGGGCGGAGGGCGGGACTGCGAGAGGCTAAATGGCAAATAGTGTTTGGTGTGAAAGACTGGGAGGGAGAGACTTGAAACTTAAAACTTTCATAAAATATTTTAGCTAAAACCCTAGACAGAAGTTGTAGACGGGTGAGCCGCGAGATACACATATCTCGGTTTCTCGGTTTTTTTCCGATTTCTCGGTTTTAAGCCGAGAAAACCGAAAACCGATTAAACCCTAAATGACAAACCGAAAGCCGAATCGTATTATATTCGGTTCGGTTCGAGCCGGTTCGGATTGACCGCTTGTAGATGAAGACCTTGAAATTTCCCGCACCATCTTTTGCCTGAATATGCGAACTTTTTGTATCTATGGAGGTCTGGATCTATGGAGGGGAGATAGAGATAATAGTCACAAGGGGGGAGCATTAATGAAGGGTTTATTTTGAAGTAATGGGAAGTGTATTAGGTGGAATAAATAACCTACTTTTCCTTAAAATCCAAAAAAAATTACATGGCTTCTATTAAATGAGAATATAAAATTTAAAAAAAAATTGACATGACATGCTTTTAATTAAAAGGGCGCGTGTTTCGATTGCCACATCAGCATTCCAGTGCCGGAATTTCAATCTGGGATGCTATGAGAAAATAATGAATAAGTGTAGACTGACACTAGTCAAAAAGTCACTTTGGATTATTATCGATCACAAGACCTTTCATACGGGTTTTTCCCAACCAAAAACCCTATTTTTTTAATTGACATTGCAATTTATTGTGTTTTGCTTTGCATTGGTTTATTATATTGTGGGATATTAAGCGGATATAAATGTATTAAATTTGTTTTAACAAAATTAGAAGTAATTATTATAATATTGTAGACCATGTATGCATAAGTGTATGCCCCAATTTAATTTGCTTGATCCTCCATGTCTTTTTTTACAATTTTAATAAGGTAGTATAAGTAAAGTAGGTCATATCAGTCACACCATTTATTAGGTTATATAAATTTTTAAATAAATATCATGTAAGATATTTTAGGTAGAGTAGATAAGATAAGTAAAAATAGACAAGGTAAGTAAATATAGGTAAGATATTAACTTCTTAGTTACTATTCTCCAAAGAACAGGCCCTAAATGAACATTGAAATTGAACTGCACTTAATATTCCTTGAAAACATAGGAATAGCAACATGCCCTAAGTATCACCATTATTCGCCTCAATACAATACAGTGCCTATTTGCAGGGCACAAAGACAGCAAGTTACCAATAACATTAACCATATGATATGGCGAATACCCGATATTCCTATATGATGCTTGCGGCTAGTTTCTAGTGGTGTCTCGTATCCAGAGTTGTCACTTTTCTTGTCACATTTTTTTTCGTTTGTGCACTCAGTTGAGAAGACTTATCCATCTGGTATAATGCAAGTATTCAGGGAATATCTCTATGTAGTTAGAAACCACATGGAATACCGCTCTCCAAAAAATGAACCACTTGCATAGAATGAACATACAAATGTTTCCATTAGCGGTATTTGGCATGTTGGAATAGACTACATTTAGGTTATGTCACAAGAAAGATATCCTGAAAGATTGTTTAAATAATGAATACATACAAAACTAACAGAGGTAATGCCAATATCTAAAATAGGCATGCACCATTGACCAATAATGATAGCAAATGAGTACAATCATAGAATACGACATATGATTCCAAATAATGAATAAAAGAAATTGCAAGTTGGACCCCTACTTCATTTTATATGCTGAAACTTGTGAAATTTTGTAAGTTCTTTGTAGGTGGCTTCTATGCTCAACTTGTTGCTTAATAGAAAAGGAGGTTTTAATTTGAGGAAATATTATCCCCCCTATTTTCCTCAATTTTTTGTAGCTGATGAAAATGCTAATCATGTAAGCTTGGATGGAAGTTTGTGTAGTGGTATTAGGGAAAACTTGGAGTAGACATTAAGGCATAGGATTTCCTATGAAGATGTTGTGGTCAAGGCTTTTTATGAGGCTGAAGGCTCACATAGGGCAATGGCTTAGATAGTGAACATATTATTAGGTTTTTGCTACTACATTCTGAAAATAAATCAAAGAAATTGAATAGAGTTTTAGTTAAACTATGTTGTGAAGCTTGTATTTTGGTGCACTTGTGTAGGTGAGAACAAGCGGACATCCTTATTTGCAGCACTATGTAGAAATTGCGGTCCTGCTGACAACCATTGGAGCGAATTCGACAGTTGTTGTTGCTGGCTTGTTACATGATACAATTGACGATTCGTTTGTCACATATGACTACACTGCCAACATCTTTGGAACTGGGGTGGCTGATTTGGTTCAAGAGGTAAGAAACATAAAATTCCTTAGCTTTTCAGCTTTTGTAAAATTATGATGATTATTACCTTATTCGTGTTTCTGATTTTGATCAAGTAGTTGGGTCTGGGGAGGGCTATCAGTTTATTTGGGCAACGGGTGCTAGAACAAACTTGCCATTCTGATTGTTTACCAGAAGATTAAACACCCATTTTGTCCCAGAACAAACCTGTTTTCTTCATAACGACATTGCGGCTATATTAATTATATATGTGATGTAGTTACTTCAATACACAATTTACACTTACCCTACTGTCAAACACAGTAATACACATATGTGTGAACCCTACTTTCCCATATCCTTTGGTTTCATTTTTTAAGTTTATTATGAATACATGGATGGCTACATTTGTCTGATGTGGTATACCTAAGATTAGATTCAAAATCTGTTTATATATATGATAATCGAATCAAATGACCAAAAAAACTGACTTTAGAACTTGCAACAATTCTGGGACTATCCCTTGCAATCACATGTATGATTACTCAACAAAATTGCAACAATTTTGGATTTCTGGGACCTTGCAATCACATGTATGATTACTCAACAAACGATCAACAAAATTGGATATTAAGTATAACAGCTTAGAAAGGAAAATAAATATCAACCAAAATGAGGCATACCTCGATGTTGCTGAATTTGGGACTGGATTTAGGCTGAGTTGCAACTGCAAAATTAAAAGCCAGGGGCGGATCCATGGAGGGCCATGGTGGGCCATGGCCCAGTCTATGGTTTAAAGTTTCATTAAATGGTGCAAATTGGAATTTAAGAAGGTTTGTAGCTTGGTGGTTTAGATGGCCCAAGCGTGGCTTTTGCTTCTACCTCTGGGCCGATCCGTGTTCGAAGCTCCTCTTTATATAACAGCAAGCCACGCCAGTTCACTATGCATCTTCTTTTCTTTTCTTTTTTTTAATTTTCTTTATTTATATACTTTTAAACAAAATTTTGTTATTGCTATTTTTTAGTACTTCTATTTTCTAATATTATGTAGTTACTAATTTTTTATAAATTGCATTGCTTTATAACAAAATATGTGGGAAATAGAAATGTTTTTTTAAAAAATAATTAAAATCTAATAATAATTAAAATCTAGATTTTAATTGTTCTTTTAACAAAAATTCTATTTAAGCTAAGCAATTTAATAAAAACATTCTCTTATCTATCAGTTAAGTAATAGTGTTCTCTTATGAATAATGTCAATGATATATTTGTATAAACTAGTCTCACAATAAATATAAATAAGAGTAATTTGTTTGTATCAACGCCACATTGATAAACCAATATTTTCGGTATGTACTTCATGTATCAAGTGACATTGTTAAATATAAAAATTTTCATATTATGACCAAGGTTGGTAAAATTGGGATCCTAACTCGGATCCATGGGGTAGTTAGGATCGAAATTTACTTATGTAGGATCGTGAATCGTGTGTAAATAGTAGAATCGTATCGAGGATTTTGGATCATAAAATCGTAGGATCGTAGATCATGATCGAGACTTTAACAACTATGATTATGGTCCACCCTAACAAAATATTTTGGCTCCGCCCCTGTTAAAAGCCATACTCTATGAAATTGGAGCAGGGACGGCCAAAACCTGTTGAAACAAAGAAGATATCAAACAATTTGAATACACTGGAATCCAATCTTAATGGGCAGTAAAATTTAAATGAATAACCCAAAGATTAGATGAACAACCCAAAAATTAGATGGAAGACAAAGAAGAGAGACAAGAGAGTGTTTGGGAGAATGCTTTGAGTAATGCTTCCAATTGTTGGATGGTTACAAATGAGATCCCCAAGGGGAATTTATACACTTCCACCTCATCAATGGACTGTGGAGATTGATTTGATCTAACGGTCCATATTGTGCCTCTAGAACCTTCTATACAAGTATCTAATAATCTATATAAGTGTAGAGTACTCTAGAATATTCTAGGACATTCATGAGTAGTCTAGAGAACTCTAGGGAATTCTAAGGAATTATAGAATAGTCTAGAGAATTCTAAAAACCTCATGAAAGATACGGAATATTCCGGATATTTCTAGAATATTCCGGGACATTCCAGATGGTTCCGGAAAATTCCGTGACACTTCGTTCCATATTATTTGTCCTTTTGTTAATGGTAACGGTCTCCAACGTCATTTCTTTATTAATAATTTCTTATATAACGTCTTATTAACAATTATAATATTATATTTTTAGGATATTATCATTTTTGTTACGAGTCTAATAGTATTAATTTTATTTAACAAATCATTGTATATATTGAAAACCTGTGGTTAATTTCATTTTAATTTGACTATACAATTTTCAAAGGAGACAAATAATATGGGACAAAAGTAATATATAAAGATGGCCCAAAAATCAAATTGATCATAAAGTCAAGTGGGGACCATGAGATTCTAAATTGTAAATTATTCTTTTTTTTTTTCAATTGCTTGTCCTACTCTGCCCACCACCACCTACGTCACCACCGAATGTCCGCCGACCACCACTTGCGCCCAACTCCGGAAAGAACCACTGCCACCACCACCACCACTTCCCTTTGTCTCTCTATTTGCCCCGCATTCCTCTTCCCTCTGCATCACCTCCACTCTCGACCTTACTTTTTCCCATTACTTCAATGTCGAAAAGCACCTCAAACCACTCCCAGCATTGCGCAATCAATGCCCATACCACTCTTTTCTCTCTTCTTGAGCCCTAATTTTCTTAAAACAGGGGAGGAGCAGTCTCAGTCCCCCACGTGTCTTTGTGAATATCTACAAAGACAAATCATGGTTTTGGCTTTTTATGTATCCATGGATACTTACAAAGGCAAACCATAATTCGCCTTTGTAGACATTTGGGTAAACGAGTTGGGAACTTTGTGTCGAGACAGGGGCCAAAATCCGAACCTAGAAATACTCATCTTCATGTTTCGGGCCCCACCCTTCCTCTCACACCATCTCCCTTCTCCGCACGCCTGATGTGCTACTAGAGAACACCAAGGTCGGCAACATATCCACTGCCACCCTCTCCGTCAGGAACCACCACCCCTCATCACTCACCTTCGCATCCTTCATAATCACTTCAAGTATTTTTCCGATGTCCGCGAAGGTGAACCATGGATGCCGCCTTTGTAGATATCCATGGATATACACAAAGGTGGTGACCATGATTCACAATTTACAAACATCCGGAAAAGACAAACCAAGAACTTACGTTGTTTCTTCCTATTCTGCGTTGAGACAGAGGCCAAAATCCGGGCTCGAGAAAAGATGAAGGGGTGGTCTAGTCGTCGACTGTCGATCCTGAAAATGGTCAAAGGTAGTTTCCGGCACCAGGGTAGCGAGCAGAGGTTGAGTTGACAATGTTGATGGTGGAAGAGAAATTGAGGACGGGGGCGAACAAAGAGAAAAAGGGAGTTGGTGGTACCAAGAGGGGTGCGTAATTGGAAAAAAAAGGATATAGGCCCTGTTCTTTTATGTGGTGTTTTGCGGTATAGTGCGGTATGATGTTGTGAAATTGTGGCAAGTATGGTGGAATTGTGGTGAGTTATTGATAAGTTGTGATGAGCTTTTTGTATATATATATATATATATATATATATATATATATATATAAAATTGTATTGGTAATTGTGAAAAGGTAATTGGAAAAAGTGAGTTGAAATATTGTATTGGTAATTGCGAAAAGTAATTTGTGGTGTTGTGATGAATTATGGTGAAATGGTATGTTGTGGTGGGTTGTGGCAAAGTGCGGTGGGCTGTGGGCTGTGGCACCGCAGATTGCCAACCGCAGAAAAGAACAAGGCCTTAGGGCCTGTCAAAGTGGTAGGTAAATTAAATTTATTAAAACTTATTAGTTTTTGCCTAAATTTATCAAAATTTATCAAAGTTAAAAAAATATTTTAATTTTGATATATTAGCATGAATTTGCCAAAATTTACCAAAATTTAACTTTTATCCAATTATCTTTTACCCCATGAATTTTACACACACTTAGTGCTTGTTTGGCCTAGCTTTTGGAAGTGTTTTTGGAGTTAAAAAACACAAACTAGGCCAAACGGTGGTTTTTTAGAAACTAATAATTGTTTTCCAAAAACAATTTTGGCCAAAAACAGATCCAAAAGCAAAAGCAGTAAATTGCTGTTTCTACTTCCTAAAAGCTAATCTCTACTTAATCTATAGGATTCTTTAGTGATTAGTTTCCATAATTTCAAATAAATATTTTGATTCTTATAAAGATAACATTTAAAGATTTTAATATTATGTTAGAACCTTTAATTATGTTAGAACCTTTAATTAATTAATTTCTTTACAAATATGATATTTAATAAATTTTTGATATATTAACATTTAATTTAAAGAATTGTTTATTTAAGGAAGACCATATATAGTTATAATAATTATTATTATAACTATAACTATAACTATACGATTATAATTATTGCTAAAATTAAAATATGATAATTTGTTTAAAAAATAATAAAAAGAGAAAAATGTAAATAATCATATGAAAATTTTACTCACAAAAACACATGATAATTTTAAAAGTTACATTTAATAATTAAATTTAGTAAAAACACTATATTATAAGTTAGGCCAAACACTTTAATTTAGTAAAAACACTTCTCTCATAAGCTAGGTCAAACACTTCAATACTTCTCCAAAAATAGCTTTTATAAAAACTGTTTGTAAGAAGCAAAAACATTTTTTTAGAAACTAGGCCAAACAGGCACTTAGAACATCATTATCAACGCTTTAACTTCATTTTCAATCTGATTTTTGGGACATCATTCATCGTTAATAACCCTTGAAGAAGATTAGATAATGCCTAGTACCCCGTGATCGAGTGCCTCGATAAAAATGTCACTAAACTTTTCCAAAATTGCAAATTTACCACTCGGATTTCTCTTGTCATCAAAATGCCACTAATCTTGATTAACCGGTAAAAAAATACCACTTTACCTGATGTTTACCTGGAATAGCCAGTCACCTCCTTCATTAAACACTAAACCTAACTTATTAAACTTTTTACCTACGAAATTAATTAACCCTCCCCCTTTTTAACTTTTTACCGGCCTATATTTACCCCCATTTCCCCCCCACTGAGTCCTCCACTCCTTCATCTTCTTCCTCCGCCATTAGGGTTCCACTGTGTTCTTCTTCTTCTCTTCAATTTCTGCTGAAAAATTAGGGCTTCCCCTGAGTTTTTCTTCTTCTCTTCAATTTCTGCTAAAAACCCTAACTTTCCTAAAAAATCTCTCTCATGGCTTCCTCATCCTCATCTGTGTCGAACACCCCTGTTAGGGCATGCCGCGACTGTGCATGTTCAAAGAAGGTGATGTACTTCAAGTGCAGATGTGGGTTGGTTTGCCTTGTGTACACCTCGTTTACTCCTGATAATCCTCTCAGGAGGTTCGCAAGATGCCTGCGATGGCAATCTCATGATGATTGTTGGTATATGAGGTGGATCGATGACCCAATTTGTGACATCGTTGCTATTGCTGCAAAGAAGTTGATTGCAAAATTTGATGCTGTGAAGAGGGAGAGGGACGACTACAGATTTGAGACTGAAGTGGCTGAAGCCAACATCAACGACCTGATGGGTGAATTGGAGAGGCTGAGGGGGGAGAATAAGAAACACAAGTGGGTGAATGTGCTGTTTATGGGGGTGTTTGTCATTGGGGTTGTTGCTGGAGGTTTTTGTAAGTTTTTCTAAGTGATTTGGAGGTGTTATTTTGCTGGGGGTTGGTGGGTGATGTTATTTTGTTGGGCGTAAGAAGATGATGATGATGTTGTATATAGGAAGTTGCTGGTGGATTGCAGTAGTAGATTAAGCATCTTGATGATGAATGTGGGTGAATTTTTTGCTGTCGTTGGTTAAGCATCATCAGCTCTGTTTGTGGATGATGCTTCAAATTTTTTGGGTTCCATCATCATCTCTGTTTGTGGTTATGGTTGTTCAGGGCAGTTGTTTTAGGTTTTAGTTAGTTAGGGCTGGCTTAGGTATTGTTGGCAGTGAATGGCTAGTAGTGAATGGATCAATTGTAATCACTTCATCAATTGTAATGAATGAATTGAATGTTATGCTTTGTATGATCAATTTTTATGTTGTGTTTGTTTGATCAATCTCCTCTCTTCACCTTCATCTTTGCTGTGAAGAACCAAACTGAACTGAATCAACTAAACTGAACTAATGAACATAAACTAAAGTGAATAACTAAACTGAACTGAATGAACTGAAATTGATCAAAAACCCAGGCAGAAAACCAATCTCCATCTCTTCACATGAACTGAATGAACACACCAGCATAAGAGGCACAAAACCAGGGAGGAACAAAACTGAAAACAGAAATGAAAAACTAAACTGAATCAAAAGAAGAAAAAGAAGCCAGAAAACAGAATAATCAGAAACTAAACTTGCATTAAAGGGAATATGTAATGGGTACAACATCTAGTTTTTTGATGTACATACTCCTCTGTTTTGGCTTAAAAGCTTGCAAAACAGGGTACAAAACCCAAACATGTACAAAAGACATATTCCCCCAACAAAAGTATGACATTTTACCCCCAAAAGTAAGGCATTTACATTTTCACCTTCATTTACATCCTATCTAATGTAATCACCATCAAAAGAAGCCATGCATTGTTCAAAATGGCTTAGAAACACATCAAACAAACAACAACTTAGTTTCCTAGGTTAACCCTGGGCATTTTCTTCCTTGGTGAAACCCTGGGCAACACACATTTCTGTGCAAGTCTCTTCTTCCTGGTCTGCTTTGTTGGTGTTGATGAAGAAGATGGCTGGGATGGTTGAGGCTGTGATCTAGTCAGTGGCAACTCATCACATTGAGCAGCAGCAGCAGCTGTTGATCCAACAGAAGAGGCTGCAGCAGTAGATGATGAAGCAACAGCAGCAGTTTGAGGAGTATTTGGTGGAGCATAAGGCGGCGTTAGCAATGGCAAAGATAACTCAAGAACCAACATTTCGCGTGAGCAGCAGCAGAGGAAGCATCAGCAGCATTGGCAGCAGCAGTTGAAGTTCTTTTTGTGATCTTCCTTTTGGGCTTTATAAACAAACAAGCAAAAAAGTCAGCTAAATCATAAACCCTAAACCCTAAAACATGTGAAAAATTAAAAAAAAAGGTCAGCTAAAGTAGTGGGATGTCATACCTTCAACTTCTTTGCAATCTGCCTGTTATGCCCTTCCAACCCACAATGTGAGCAGTGAATCCTAGTGGAGTCCTTGGACATTTTACCTCTGATTGTCTCACCTGCTTCTGGCCTTCTAAAGTACTTTGTGGTTTTCTTTTTCTTTGGCTTGAAGAATGGAGCAGTCACAACACAGCCAAGGGCAGTTGCCCACATATTGGTGCCATTCAGTGGGTTCAAAGTGTGAGAGTACGTAGCAACAAGCTTGTCAGTTGCATACCATTCATGGACAAACTGTAATGGCTTCAGCCTTTCCTCTCTCATTACAGCAATGGAATGGGGACAAGGAATCCCATTTAGTTGCCATGAGTTGCAACTACAAGTTTTCCCATTCAAATCAACAACTTACTCCTCAGACCATGCATTGTTCACACTAAACCAACCCCTAGCGGCCCTAGTAACCTCTCATGTCTTTGATTCTTCAGTCTTTTTCTCAAGTTTTTTCAAAATCCTCGGAGGAATTGGGGTGTTGATCTTAGAAACCCAAACATTCTTGTCACCAACTCTTTTCATAACTGCCTTGAAAATCCAATTTAACATAGAAACTATTGGCATGTACCTCGCTTCTATTATGAATGCATTGAAAATTTCAGCCATGTTGTTATCTACAGAGTCACATTTTGCATCTGGTTTGAAGAATGCTCTGCATAAATGTTCAACACCCTTTCTTTCAAGCATCCCCCATGCTTGTGGGTCAAGATCATACAGATTCTTGGCATTCTTTTTCATTTCAATCTCTGTGGTTGATTTAACAACCCTCCAGAATAGTTTCTTATACATCTCACCCCTAAAAATCCTCCTTAGATTGGCATACACATGCCTTGCACAAAGCCTATGCTCACATCTAGGCAATATCCTCGCTACACTATCAACTAGACCCTAAAACAAACAAAATTGAACCAACAATTCACATTAGCATCAAATTAAACAAAGAATTTAAAGAATAAATCAACAAGGGTTAGTTTGCAACATACCTTATGTTGATCAGAAATCATTGCCCAGCCACTGCCATCCCCCATGTTGAGATCAATTTGAAGCTGTGAAATGAACAAATCCCAAGTCTCCTTTGATTCAGTGGATGCAACCCCCCATGCTAAAGGGTACATTTGGTCATTTGCATCCCTCCCAATAGCTACAAAAACTTGTCCACCCCAAGGTCCTTTTAGAAAGCACCCATCCAAGCTAAGAACCCTCCTACACCCCTCCAAGAAACCCTTCTTCAGTGATTCAGGACATATATAAAGAAACTTGAAAACGTTCTGATTTGTCTCCTGCACCTATGTTATCTTTAGAAAAACAGATGTCCCTGGGTTCTTGTCAATCAACTCCCCTAGATAGTCTCTAAGTTAAGTAAATTGCTCCCTGTAATCACCAACAATGGAGTCTAATGCCTTCCTTCTTGCCCTAGAACACATACACAACCCAACATTGTAATTCAACTCTTCCTTCACATTCTTTGTATATCCCTTGCTGTATTGGATGGGGTTATCCTAAGCCTGCTCCTAAAATGATCAGCTAACCATTGCACACTCATGTTTCTATGCCCAACCTCAAAGCTAAATGTAATACATGTGTGAGGGGGCCCAAATGTCTTCACTGCAAAGCTCTTTTCCTTCACTACTTTAGATCCCCAAAACCTCCACTTGCACCCTTCACCTTGACAGAAAAGTTGATATCTCACTTTGTCACTCTTACACACTTTCAGATTATACCCACCTAGGATCCTGTAATTATCCACAACTTTCTTCATCTCCTTCTTGTCAGCAAAAGTCATACCAGCAAGTAGTCTACTAGGTATAGCAGGGTTGTACCTAGGACACTTTGGTTTGGGCTTCCTCATGCTAGGCTTTTTCCTTTGCAGACCCTCACCCTCACTCTCACTTTCAGGGCTGTTGGGGTTGTCTGAGTCATGGTATAATTCATCCTCACATCCATTATCATCCTCATCAACTCCTCCTCCTTCAATCAAACTTTGATCACCCTCAAACAATGAATTCCTATCAGCTATTTCATCCTCCCTCAAATTCTTTTTTTCTTCATTACTTGTGTCATCTCCTCGTCCTCTACTTCAGAACCATCACCATCAGGTTCATAAACATCATCATCCTCATCATCACCATCAGAACCATCACCATCATTATCATTATCATCAGCACCATCATCAACATTAGCATTATCATCAACACCATCATCCACCACTTTTTCCTTCCCCTTCTCACTGTTCCTATTAACATCATGATCATGATCATGATCATGATATACCACTTTTTCCTTCCCCTTCTCCCTATTCCTAATAACATCAGTAGGATGCTTCACATAAAGTCTAATAAATGGACATTTTTCCACCAAAGCACTCAGGGTCCGTATCTCACCATCCCCTTTAATCTCAACAAGACTCTCCTCAAAGCCTATGCTACATCCAGGCTTGCTAATGTAAAGGGTTTGAATTTCATCTTCTGAATACCCAGCCTTCTCAACAAACTCAATCAGATCACCCAAACTTAACAAATCAGGGTCTAAATCCCATTCAGTGACCTCACTGTTAATGTAAACTAAATGTGGGTCTGACACAAACTCCCCCCATGAAATATTTGTAATTTGCCCATTCAGAAACCATAAAACAACAAAATTAGGCCAATTTTAGATACTTGAAGCACATTTAGATTAAACAGACACATAAACATCAACCAAACACATAAACCCTAGCATTCATCAAGAAACAGAGGGTTGGGTTTTCTGGGTTTCTGGCAAATTGCAGAACATAAACCCTAGAAAACTTTTTCCAACAAAAGCAACTCAAATCGACTGCATACAACTAAACAACAACAAAAACACCAAAAAAACATGGATTACCGACCAAAATTCAGCACTGCGAAAATAAGGGTTTTGGAGAAACTATCATGGTATGAATGTCAACCTTTACTGACCTTCAATCCTTGCAAAAACGCTTCCCAGGTGCTCGATTTTGTTGATTGTGGTTCAGTTTAGGGTTTGATTCATACCACTTGCAGAAATCAAAGGTGGTTGGTTGAAGGAAATGGCGATGAAGGTGAAGAGCAGTGAACGTTACTGGGAGTTTTTTTCAAATGAAGGGAAACAAGTCAGGGACCACATAAATTTAGGGTATAATATCTAATTAGGATGTTTATTAATTTAATTAAGTGTTTTTTTCCTTAATGACAACCACCAACACCATTAACCTGCTGCTTCAGGCTTCCAGGTAAACATCAAGTAAAGTAGTATTTTTTTACCGATTAATCAAGATTAGTGGTATTCTAATGACAATAAAAATCCAAGCGACAAATTTGCAATTTTGGAAAAGTTTAGTGTCATTTTTATAGAGGCACTCCCCCGTGATCTCTATACCATTCTCCCTGGCATCGCGTGCTGGGTTTTAAACAAAATTGCAGGCAGAAAAGCAAAAAGTATATCTCACAGTTTGAGACATATTCATCCCCATTTACATACTCATACTCTGGCCTGCCTGCTTCCCTTCCTTTCTTCACCTTTTCCGTTCCCTCTCCAACTGCTTCTTTCTCTCTGCTTATCGCTGCAACTTCCAACCCGCTCATCGAAATCATGCATTGGGATTTGGTGTTATGGTTAATCGCTATTCTCTCCAATATTGGACTCCTCGTCATTCTAATTTACCAGGTTACCTATTTTCCCCTCTTCCTAATACCCTATCTCAACAATTCTTTAATTTGTTTGATTTAAAGCTCAGTTTCGTCAGTGTTTTCGATTTTTTGCGGAAAAAGTTGTCTGATTTGTGGGTATTTGTAGATTATTTGCTTGTCCGATTTGGAGGCCGATTATATGAACCCATACGAATCGTCGGAAAACATCAATTCTATGATTTTGCCTGAGTTTCTGTTGCAAGGAGCTTTCTGTGCCCTCTTTCTTCTTTCTGGACACTGGATCATGTTCCTCTTCACGCTTCCGGTTGCAGTTTATCATGCAAGATTGTAAGTTGCTTTCCACTTTTCTCTTGTTGAAGGGGTGTGTTTTGGGGGCAGGTTTTATGGTTTCATATTTGATACTGGACTCATGGCATTTTACTCCGGAGAATCTATAGATGTAGATTACTAATTTTGTTACCTATTTAGCCCATGAACACATGAAGTGTAATGAATTACTATGTGCACAGCTCAACTCACCAGGAAAAAGAAAACACCCTGCTCCACCATGTTTGTTATAATGTTCAGTAGCCAAACCTTGAGCATTTTTTTTTATCTGTTTTGTTAATAAATTGGAACCTTTGTTTATTCATATCACATATGAGAAAGTGAGGACACATATTCCATTGCCTTATCTGATGAGGAGGAATATATTTGATTTGGTGAGTATGCTAGGGGATTCAAACCTGGTACGACCAGTACCCCAAGCAGCTGGAACCAACACAATGCATTCTAAGCAATGAAAGCAATATCTTCTTTTGATATATGGATTATATCCATTCTGAATGATGAAAGGATAGGAGGTAGATATAATCATAGTTACCAGGAACGCTTCCCGGGTCGTTAATCGTGGAACACGGGTCGCTAATTTATACACAAATTTAGTCTAGTTTTGACTTCGGAATGCTGTTGCCAGAATGCTGGTTGCAGGTCATATGTAGCGTTGTACCTTTCCCGGTAACTATGGATATAATAATGTTTGGAAGTTGGAACTATTAGTTAAAGAAGCTCAGACATAGTTATAAAGAAGTAGGAAAAGGGTAGGAATTTATGAACAAATTATCCAATATCAATCCTGAACTTAAGGTTCTAACACAGCTCAAGTTTGTAAATGAGTTTGGTTATGCCACATTTGGTTTAGATTCCTTGGCACCTGCAGGGTAGATTTTACGGGTACTCTAATGTCATATGACAAGTGGAGAACAATTTATATGCATGTGTTATTCTTTTTGGTTTTAATCATTCCAGGACTGGCTAGGAGCTTAGGGTATATGTTTTTATACCTCCACTTTTTGGAATACCTTGATGTCCCTAGGTTCCGCTCTTTTGAATCATGGTTTTTTGCTACTTGCTGCAGCGCGAAATGTGTTAGTTCCTGTCTGAAGCAGTTTCAGGTACAAAAGAGGTGGTTAAAACTTAAAACTTTACCTTGCTTGGCTCCTACACTACCAAATAGCTGCAGAGACTTATGGCTATCAACCTATTAGCAAATAATCCAACTAAACGCATGGAATACCACCAGAGTTTCACAGGAGAAAACTAGTATGAGCATGTAATGTACTTTTAACAATCCCTCCTCTCACTACTGACCCTCAAAATCATTAGAATCCTGTATGTGCTACTGCTAGAATCTATAACATGACCCATCATCGTTTTTTCCAATTGGAAGTGTAAGGAAGTAGAAAAATTTGTATAGGTCAAAATATGAAAGTTTGCTGGAGAAGACTTGCAAGTGAGAAGGTTTCATCATCATTTGATTTCACCAGGATACTTCAACATGAGAGCACCACGATAAATCATCCAGTGAGCAAACTTTATGCAAACACGGAAGTTCTGTCCCCTGACCCCCACACACATTTTCAATTTTCAAATGATACTTCAACATAATAATTTTTTGTGAAAATAGCTACACCTCCTCAGGTTGAATTGTGGTCCTCATCACAAAAAGTTCAAGGCAATATATAGTGTGCATGATCTTTTAATCCTTCTGTGGCTATTAACTCAAGTTGAGACCAATTTATGTAATGGTTCATCTAATTATTGCTGTTCTTCCACTAAAGCAATAAAAACTAGAGTCTAACTTGTACTATAGGCTCCATCTGTGCAAGCCTGCAAGGTTTGGGTGGAGCCTGTGGAGGAGATGGATTCAATTGTAACAACCTTACCCCCTAACTCTATGTTTGGGATAGGGGTAAAGAGGAGTAAGGGTGAGTAAAGCTACTCCCCTTGCCCTTGTTTGTTGAGTCAATAATGGAAGAGTAAATAAGAGTAAGGAAGAGTAGCTTTTACTCTTCCTCACCCTTATTTACTCCCATTCGGGGTGTACGGAGGAGTAAGATTATTTATTAAAATACAAATAAGCCTTCTCCCGTCAATATGGAAGAATATATATGTTGAATCTTTTTCTTTCTTACTAATTCTCTTTTTATTTTGAATATGTGTAGATTATCTACTTTGGTGTAATCTTACTCTCACTAAAACTGAAGATTGAGAACTCTTATTTACTCCCTCTTACTCTTGTGAACCTTTACTTCTATATCTAACTCCCTTTCCAAATAGACTCCTAGTTGTAGAGACATGGAAAAGGAATCATGTCTCATCAATAATGCAAATAGTCAAACTTGTGCCATATCTGAAGTTTCTCATTGCACCTAATGTTTGCTAGGTGATTTTTTTTTGAATTAAAACAAAATGATTTCATTAATAAAACGCTAAATGGCACTTGCAGTGATAATCACGTTTGAACAATCGTAGATCTAAAATGTAGATATGAAATACAACTTTCAAATGACTATAAATTTTACTATCGTCCTACTCCAAAATTATGACAATCTTGTTGTCAATTTTCTTCGATGACCCTATATCTTTCTTCGTTGAATCTGTATCTTTACCATTGATGGAGAACCTTACAATATGTGCTATAGCGATTTATAATCGATCTTTATTTGATATACTAGACCACATGAAGTGAACACAACTCCAAATAGAAAGACTAAAAACCCTATATAAGGCTAAACAGAGCTCTTACAAATTAAGAGATAAACGTTATTCGTAAAAACCTAAAATCGAACTAACAATAGAATAGAAATTAATCAAATTATTGTTTAGCATGGACAAGAAAGCTTGATGGCAGTCTCAAAGAAGCAGAGGCTAGGATTTTCTAGGGAGAAAGAGGAGTCGGCTTCACTATGTTATTGCATCTTTCTCATTGAATGGATTTGGCGCACGTTTTCTAGATGATGGTTCTGCATTTATGTGGCCTTCCTTGGATATGGCACACGTTTGGCTATTGTGTTTCTTATGCATTCAAAATTCAGTTACTGACTCAGTTATTGCATATTTTTCATTGGATAAGTGGATGAAGATTATATTCGTTTTCTTAAGCTTGTGCGAGAAGCCAATTTTGTACGTTGGTGAGGGTCTTGTTGGTGTGTTATGGCCCATCTGGTGAGCAAGGGGGGATCGAAGGCATCTCAGACTAGGATAATCTTGGGATTATCAAATAGGTTTGATTGTATAGATTCTTCGGTCTAGTTTCTAAAATTTCAGGATAGGAAGGAATGGATAACGAGCTTCTGTTATTCAAACCTTATACTGTTATACATTAGGAAAGTTTGCAAAATATTTGGTGGAAGAGGCTGTACGAATTAGATAAAGGGCTTATGAGATGATGCACAAAATATGATGGATCCAAATGTAATAAAGACCATACAAATTGTAAAAAATAGACTACAAATCAGAAAAGATTGGGACAAGAGTGATAAAGCAGAAAGTATGAATTGAGATGCTAATTACTATGTGTTCAGTTCCTAAGAGCTGTCAAACTGCATATGATCTCATCTATTAAAAAAATTGTAACTGTTTCTGCTTATGAAAAATGAGGTTCAAAGGTGCTGGCCTAGGAGTCTTTCAAATGGAGAAAGTACCATGGTTTCCCTTCAGATTTCCGACTAGTTCATTTCTTCCTGGAATGTTTCAAAACATAGCTTATGCTGTTTGCTATGAGCTCAGTATTGCAGTGAAGATACACTTATCATAGGATGAATGGCAGTGTGTTTGTTTTAGTTCTATCCAACTGCTAAATGCTGCTTAAGATTTTAAGTTAGTATTTTTGCATGAACTACGTTGGTCAATTGCTGCCCTGTACCTGTCGAACTCTGTGATTGTCTGAGTATACCTCAAGCCCGAGTGGTAATTGCCAGCATTTTTGAGGAGGCTGAGACACACTTAGTTTAAGATCCCTATATTTGTTGGAAAAGGACTAGAAAAGGGGATTTTTCTTTTCTTTTCTTTTCTTTTTTAAGGGGATGACACAGGAATATCTCATCATTTCAACACAAAAGTCAAAATTTATTTATGCATCTGTAAAGCTTGTGATTTCAAATATGTATCTGCTGGTAGACTTCTAATCTGCTCCTACTATACAGGTTTACTAGAGGCGAGCACCGTGTTGATGTTACAGAAATTTTCAGAACACTCAATTTTGAGAAGAAGTACCGGATTATCAAGCTAGGTGTTTACTTAGTGTTTTTCTTCTTGGTCATTATCAGGTACATGTTATTCGTATTTTGGTAATATTTATTTAGCGGCATTATATCCATTCTGAATGCCTTTCGTTGCTGCTTGGTCATAGATTTCCTGCAGGCTCAATTTCCAATCTGTCGATCTTCTCATCCAAGCATGGAGAATTAGATATCCGCTCCCCTTTTCTTGAATTCTAGATATTTTTCTGATTTAGGCATTTAGTCAATTCAAAGGATTGTAGCTATGAATTGCTTAGAAACAAAATGTTACTTGGGCTACTTTTTTGCCCTATTTGCAGACCTTGCTATACATCATACTATACTTTAGAGCAAGAACTAATCAATTTCAGTCAGTTGATTGAATGTCTGTTAGCTGTCATGGATGACAAAAAAGGATAATGAGCTTCTTGTTTCAAATAGTTTAATGGTGCTTTTGTACTTGATTCCATTGCTTCTTGATGAAGATTTACCAGTCAATTATTATGTATGGTTTATGTTGAAAATCAGAATAACCCGTGGGATATGGTAATCAATAGATAACAGAGAATGAAATCTGTATGCTATGGTTGGATTAGGAAATGAATTAGATGATGACCTTTTCATGAAGGCATTGACACTTTGGTTAGCATGCTCCCTTGTATAGAGTGCCCCCCATCTTTCTTGTCCTATTTTACCTGACAAGAGTAGTGTACCTTGACCGCTGCCACCCTATGCTCACTTCATAGTCTTGTGTTGGCTGCCCAACAACATTGTAAAACTTTGTTGGAGTTGTCATTGGCACCATCTGCTCTTTTATGCTTGCAAAGGAACAACAGTTATACGACTGCACTTGATTAATTCCTGTTGCTTCCAAGTGTGGACACAAAAGTTATTAGCATTGTGCAGCCTTCAGTCACTGTAGGATTTAAGGTTGATGTTTGACTAAATTAGAAGTTCTTCAATGGAAGTTCACTTCTATCTTCTTTCTTGTTCCTGTTTTCCCACTAATTATCAGTCACTTCTAAATCTTTGGTTTGTTGGCCTTTCCTGATTGGCCCTTCTGCTTGAAGTTGTTAAGGTTACCTACAGACACATATTCCAAATCCTGCATAGATGGTGTCTACACTGCACATTGAAGTGGTTGTAATTTTGAGTAGTTTGCCTTTTTACTGGGGAGGGGCTCTCCAGATTCTGTGTTAGTAAGTTCTATGGATGTTTAATGCATGTCAATTTAAATCCTATGTAACCAATGATGAGTTATAATGTGCAGGCTTGTGATAGCCATCTATAATTCATTAGCTGATGAAGATGAAGCTGTGACTGGAATTTGGTTGCTATAGATCCCCAAGGCTTAGTTTTTGTAATTGGCTCCCTGTAAGTCTGTCTTCTGCTACACTCGTCTTGGAATGTTGCTGACACAGAAAGAACAGATGTATCAGTTGTGGGGGTATATAAACAAAAGAATTATTACTGAATGCGCGTTTGCCTTGTTTTCGCATCTGCAGTTAGATTGCCAATTTTTAGGCTATTTTGCCAAACCAAACGATGTGTGGGGCTGATGCTTTTATGCAGAGAATACACAAGCGGCAAGTCTTTAATCTGAAACACTGACAACAAACATCACCTCCATCAGCATTATTTCTCTGGTGCAGCTGGGTTTTGGGAGTTCAAATATAATGAGCTACAGAGGGGCAGATACTCGTGCTGTCTGCATTGAGTTTTGCTTGCCATGTTGATGAGGTGATTTGCATTGCTGGGATAGTTTTTGTGTTGCTCTGCTCCTTTTATAATTATGTAAAATGCACCTTTCATCTTTGGTCAGGAGGTTTTCTTCATGACCCTACGCATTTGGTCACCTGTAATCTGGTTTCTTGGGGTGAAATGTGTCTGATGAATGCTCTCTGAGTCCTGATACCTAATTATTTTGTGGCCTAATTAGCATCAATGGACAGGAAAGTTTGTTACTTACCTCCACTTTGCTGGCCATTCGCAGGGCGTTGTTAACGGTAGAGATTTAAAGGAAAAGAGCACCTTAGGCTAACTAACAATAACATTTGCCTACTTTCTAGCCTTTTGTAATGTAGTATTAACTTTCATCATAATAACATTCTCATTTGATTAACATTATTTTCTGCACTGAGCTATACACAAACTGGATAAGATACTCTAAATTTTGGTACTGAGCTAAACAAAGTTTTCGGAACATATAACATTCATGTCGTAATCAATGGGAAAATCGCAATATATGAGAAAGGGTTTACGAATAGTCCCCTAATTAAAGAAAATAACAAATGGATAATATTAATGCATATTATTTATCATTTTATTGTACAATTAAATGAAAAGATGTTCAATGGTTCTGTGCGGTGCTCTAATATTAAATGCATGAGCATAGGCTGGACCAAGCTGGGTTTTTGAGGGAGAATAGAGTAGGGAGAGAGAGTCATAGACGACGTAGCCTGACTTTTCTGTCTGTCAGAATTGCCTTTTGTAGGCCAATGTCGAGGTCTGTTTCGTTGGCCTTTATTACTCAACATTCACTCTGTTTTTAGAGTAACGTACATAGAATTTATTGCTAGAATTTCATATTTAAATCATTGATTTATGGGAAGATGTTGACAATATTGATAAATATTCGTACATGCTTGATATGAACCCACCATACAACTCAAAGTGCATCACATAAAGTTAGGTTTGATAGGGTGCATTTATGCCTCATCTATGAAGGAGGGCTATTGGGCTAATATAGCTCACCCAACTTGTTTAGGTTTATGTTGGACTAGTAACTCGCCCAATTAATGTGCACATCTCAAATAATCTATTCATATTTGTTGAATCATCTTATTAAAAATTTAAGTTGATGGTTCATGAGTGAATTACGATTTTATATTCTAACATACTATCATTTGGGAATGCTTTTTGGATTAGAGTGAATGTTACAACAATCTCTTTAATATTTTGCTTAAATAAGTATGAGGGATATTGGAATTCAAACATGATGGCCCTTCACTTAGTTTGAATATGTTATCATCTCAATTCTCAAAAGCTTTTGCTTGAGATAACACCATTCATATTAGATTCTCTTCTCGTATTATTCGTGATTATTGAGTTTCTTTTGTACGACAATGTTTGATGTAAATCATATCTAAACAAGATTTGAATGGATTTGCATCCAGTTAGTTATATCTGTAAAATTGATAATGAAATTAAATTATTCGTAGATATGCAAAACTTTATGTATCGCATCTATTTTTTAATTGAAGTAATTTTATATGGGAGATTGATTTAGAACTTGTAAAATTTAGTTATAGCCTTATAGGTGGGAGTGATAAATGTCAAATATTATTCAAACTTATCAAAACTTAGGCCACGTTCTTTGGTTGAGTTATTTTCAAATTTGGATGGATAAGTTAGGCTAAGGCCCTGTTTTTTTATGCGGTATTCTGCGGTATGGCGCGGTATGGTGTGGTGAAATTGTGGCGGGTTGTGATGTAGTGACGGGTTATTGGTATGTTGTGGTGAGTTTTTTGTATATATATATAATAAATTGGAAAAAGTAATTTGTGGTGAGTTGTGGTGAATTATGGTAAAATGGTATTTTGTGGTGGGTTGTGGCAAACTGCGGTAGGCTGTGGCACCGCAGTTTGCCAACCGCAGAAAAGAACAGGGCAAGTTAAAATAAGTTGGGATAAGTTGAGATAAATTATGATGTTTTTTTTTTGAGGAATTGTGTTTTTAGAGTGGATTTTTTTTTGAGAAATTGTGTAAGGTTTGAATAAGTTAAAATAAGTTTAGATAGATTTGGATAAGTTAGTTAAACCTAAAAAAAAAAAAGGGTCTTATGAAACTTACATATTTACCAATATTCAAATATTCAAAAAATTGCTACTATATCCAAAAGTAACATTTTTTTAAATACTTATCGACCTATTCTACCTCTCTGTTTCACTCTTACACTCTATTGGCCTATCTGACCCATTTTCCTATTTTATTTTATTTTAATTTTTGTCTCTCTTATGTTCTCCACCAAAAAAAAAAACACAATTAATGATAGCATGATAGTTAGCCATATGACATGAGAACAAATTATGTTGAATGAGTATTTTCCATTATTATATCCCTGTCTAGTTATAACAAAGTTAATTTTCTACTAAAATCTTCAATGTTCCCCACCGAGATTCAATACTTGGTGGAAGCAAAATATTTTTCATACAAATGGCTGCCAGTTAATTTTCAGGCGAGTTAACGCCGGAAAACGGTAACAGTTCGTAAGAGTTAATATTTTTTGAATTTCTGATGTAGAATGTCGAATTTGACCTTGTTTGACTCCATTTCACTTCTTTATATAACAAAACTCTTCACTTCCCCAATTATACAATTGTCCTCAATTTATATGTACCATTAAACCCAAATTTCTTGATATTCTTTGTTATTGTTATTATCCTATTTTTACCATTCAATCTAAATTTATCTATTTTTTCCATATTTATCTAAAAATTTAATACTTTTACCAACTTTTACCAAAATTAAGATAATGTGAAATTTATTTCAATTATATATGTAAAAAATAAAAAATGAAGGAAAAATTTATCAAAATTCATAATTTATTTTTGTTCTATGCAAGAATTCTATTTTATTTTTTTTTGTGAACAATGCTTTTGCTAATTATGGAGACTGGAACCACCATCATCAAGAAACAATCACCATCATCATCCACCATCGCACTGCCTTTGACAACCACCCAACAATGACTACTGCCAATAACACTGACTGAGTTGTATCATACCACCACTTGAAAACCGCCGTTCAACCATCATCGCCACCGACAACTCAGTCATTGACCACCATAACCACCAAATTGAGCCACCACTCATCGAAATCTCAAACAACAAACCACCCATTTCATCAAACACTTGTCTCTCTCATTTTGATTCTAACCAAAATCAAACCAAAAATCTTAAATCTAACTATAATTAACCAGTCTGAGTTATACTCACCTCATGTAGCCGAAACTCTTGTCGAAAAACGCCTAAACCGTCGTAAAAAACGACCTAGAAACCGTTCTCTGTCTCCATTAATGTTTCACGGCGCAAACATCGCACTTCTGGTTCCCGATGTTATGGTTCAGTATGACCCTAAAGAGTTCTTGTTGTTAGGCTTTTAGGTTTTAGCGTCTACGACAGGGGCAGTGACGTGGTGGCAGTCGCTTGGTGGTGGTGGTTTTGGGGTGGTGATCGGACAATGGTGAGTAGAGGTAGATTCGACACTTCTCACGTCGGCTAAGTTCGAGCTTTTAATTTTTTTAATGTACTGGTATTAAACTTTTGGCATATTTGTAATTTTTATATAGACATTTTTGTAATTAATTTCCAATTTTATTTCCAGATTTGTGAATTTTGTCTCTCAGATTTGAATTTTGGTATATTTTTTGTCATTTATATATTTTTTTCAAATAATTTTTCACTTTTCAGAAAAATTCACAAAATGGTGAAAAATTCACAAAATGAAGAACACAAGACTCAAGTTTCAAATTTTGAGCGGGTAAACATGAGGGTAGTATTGTCCTTTCATCTAGCATGTCAAGGACTTTTAAACTTTTCCCAATTTCCGACGTTAACTGACCTGAAAAATCACCTGATAGCCATTTGTTTGAAACCGCCGTCCCCTTTCAGTAATTAAAAAATATGGTCCCTTTCCGATTAGTTTTTTGAAATGTGTGGCACCTACCGGCAATCTTTTGCTCAAATCATTTCCCTCCTTTCCATATATTTTAAAATTTAAATTCATACATATTATCTCAACAAACCTTGACAATATTAATAAATTTATAATTATATTATTAAATTATCATCTTAGGCCCCGTCAAATTCATGGGTAAAAAATAGTTGGGTAAAAGTTAAAATTTGGTAACTTTTGGTAATTTTTGGTAACTTTTGGTAACTTTTGGTAAATTGATGCCAATATGTCAAAATTAATTTTTTTTATTTATTTAAGTTTGATAATTTTTGATAAATTTTGGTAAATTTTGATAAATTTAGGTAAAAACTGGTAAATTTGGGTAAATTGTATTTACCCATGAATTTGACAGTCCTTTAATTTGGCTCGGTAACTAAAACATTCTTTATAATTATATTCGTATATTATCATATAAATATGAAAAAAGATACATTCCTTTCAACCAAAACATTAGAAGGCAAATATCCTTTACGGACAAATGTTTATATAAGGTATAGATGTGACCTTACAAATGTATAGTTGTGACTTGTGACCTTTACGATATAAAAGATATTATTGTATATATGATTATAATATGAAAAGGAAATCAATGATTCATGTTATGGTTTCTAAAAACAAAATGGTATATGCTGATTTATTATTAAAGTCATCTCCAATTTAATTCTCTCTATTTATAAATTCATGCAATCTTCATTTTTCATTTTGTAGTAAATTGTCCTGTTAAATTAAACAATATAAGTATATAACGATCATACAATTATCTACAATATTTTATTGCTTCACATTTGTGCTTGCTATTGAAATAAGGTATGATATCTTCGTCAATTTTAATTTGTATGTGACTATATCACTATATGTATGGCTTTCGTAGCTAAATAAATATGTATTGTGTTATATTAATATGTACTGTATACTACTTTGGTGTCACAATTACATGTAATTTGAAATGCTAATTAATATGTATTTTGTTAGATAAACGCAATGTTTGTATAAGTTGTATGATTTGAAGTACTCCATTTCTCTACCATCATTTTTGCATGTTTTACTTACTAATAGTACATTGTAGGTTTCATTTTAACAAGTTACAAATTCAACCATCTTAATTGTTCCTAACTCTCCATTAAAAAAAAAGAAGGTATGGTCACTTCCATTGTCTCATCATAACTTTTGTTAGTTAATTGATCAATATAATTTGGGTTATGGACCATGAAGGATGGCCCAGAAGCCAAATTAACAGAAAAGTCTCTTTGAGACCATGAAGTCCTAATTTATATTAAAAAATGGGACTCACATCGCTGAGTTGGCATGACATATTTCAATTTTTTTTTTTTTTGGGCAATCTGCTGCTGCCCAACAATTGAAGTTATCCAAGGGGAGGGAGAAAATGTTGGGTTCTTTGCAAAGAAGAAGAAGAAGAAGGGGTCGCCTAGGCTCGATCTAAACCTATTAACACTAATAATGGACTAATTTTACGGAACCTCCTCCTCCTCCTCCTCCTCTTCTTCTTCTTCTTCTTCTTCTTCTTCTTCTTCTTCTTCTTCTTCAATTCCATCATGCAGAATTTAATATATGCATCCGTGGTTCGTTATATATGTATTGTAAAGATATCAATATGGTAATCCATAGTTGTTTTTGTTCGTATGGAGTACTCTTGATGAATACATCAACAAATTAATAATATGTCATTGGCAGCATTATTGGCACATAATGTAATTTGTTTGGATAAATACATATAAAATCAATAAAACACTAGTTCATAGTTGATACTAATGATGACAATAATACTCGTACATATGGGTAGCCACTTCTACCCAGCCCAGGAAAAATGGGTATGTGTACTGTTTTTTTTTTTTTTTAAATACAAGTACGGGTTGGGTACGAGTATGGGTCGGGTACAGGTACAAAGTAGTACCCGCTGGGTACCCTACTCGACCCGCATTTAAGAAGCCCATACAAGCAAGCTCAGTCCTATGATTTCAACCCATAATCCTTTTCTGATTTACTAAGCATGCTAATAAACTCTTTTTTTTTTTTGAAAAAAAAACATACTAGTTTTCCTGATTCAGTAAACATACAAAGGAGTACCTGCTGGGTACTCATTCACGCGGTAGTGCTAGTAGTAGTCCGCTGTAAAGTATTAGTAAACTCATTTTACTCCTTTCTCAAGATCTTTGCTGCCTCCAAATTAAATCCTTTGTTCATTTCTCGATCCTCACTCACCCCCCCAACAACAGCTTCTTGCTGCCCCAAACAACATCTAAAATAGTAGCTAAAATATCCGAATACAATCTGTTAATTTGTGTATATGGGTATAAAATGGGTGGTGTAGTTTAATCTTTATTTGTACTCGTTTAGTACCCGTTATACTCGCATACCCGATGGGTATGGGTAAGGGTACTGAATTTTAGTACCCTTTAAATATGGGTAAGGGTAAGGGTAATGATTTTTAAAAAGGGTATGGGTAAGGGTAAGGGTAAGGGTAAGGGTAAGGGTACTACTCTACCCGCCCCGAACCCGACCCATCGTCATCCCTAGTTGATAGAAAACGAAACACATGTAGTAGCTATGTATGACACAATACCAAAAAACTTAAATCCATAGAATAAAACACTCTAAAGGTCCTTACTACATAATAGTCCACGACAATACACTGACTACATCCACGGTTAGTAAATGTGTTATCCATGGATACCATTATAGAAATATTTTATCTCCTTATCATTTCAATACTTATCCTCAAAGAAAAAAGAAAAAAGAAATTTGGATCAAAATAATACAAATTTAGGGAATTGGACGATAATAGTATGAACAATTTCCTTGGACGGGAATTATACAAACTTTTGAGGTATTTTGTGTTAGCAGTACGCCACCAAGTCCATGAGGCAGAAACTCGGTTTAATAATAACATGAAGGGTCGTGCTTGATCATTGATCCTTTTTCACAAGTTTTTTTTGCATAAGTCGAGAACATGGTTAGGTGATGTAGGTTGTTTGACTTAAGAAATTAGCTTGACGTCAATCTTTATGTATTAAACAATACAATAAAATGACAGTGATATTGACAAAAGACTTTGTCTGTCATCTTGTGTAAAAAAAAACATGTGACAAAGGCTTAATGAGAAACTATCATCTTCTACGTCATCATTAAATCAATTTTCCACCACAAACTTGGTGATTGGTAACATTAAATACCTCAAAAGTTCATACTATTCTTAGCCATTGTTCATATTATTGTAGTTCAATATCCCCAAAGTGTACTGTACCGTAAAAAAAACAAAGGAAAAAAAGAAGGCATGAAAATGAGGGAAACAAATGCAAAGAAAATGATGGGTCTAGTGTTCAATTTTATCGTCGTCCATGAGTTTTTCTGCTAGTTCTTCGGTTTCCCACGTATATCTGGTTTTCAATTTTATCGCTTAATTATCATTTCTAAATTTTGTTATAATCTTCGTCACCTCGTTTGCTTCCGCTGTAACTGCAACATGTAGTTATTTTCTTTGAAATCGTTCATAAGTGGTATCAGAGCAAGGTGGATATGACTTCAATCATAAAGTGTGAGATTCCAAAATTCAATGGGACGAAGAGTTTCACAATGTGGAGACTGCAGATGAAGGCGGTCCTAATTCAGCACGGGTTATGGGATGTGATCAAATATCCCGACACGAAGACTGATGCAACAATGAGCGATGAAAACTTCAAAAAGCTACAGGATGAGATCAAGGGCAACATGAGTGCGAGAGAGTGGAAGAAGTTGGAGGATAAGACTCTGGCAGGGATTCAACTATGTTTGGTAGAGCACATTCAGAGAGAGGTGATGCATATCGAGGAACCTCGGAAGCTTTGGACCAAATTGGAAGAGTTGTACATGTCGAAGAGTCTCGCCAACAAGTATTGAATGAAGGAGAAACTCTACATGCTATGAATACCTACAAGTACTTCTATCCAAGCACATTTTAGTTAATTTGATTCTGTTATTACCGAGTTAGAATCAATGAATGTGAAACATACTGATGAGGATAAGGCTTTACATTTAATTTTGTCCATGCCTATGTCACACAAACAATTTAAGGAGATCATGTTGTATGAGAACCCTAGTGTCCTTAACCTTAGTGACGTAAAGGCTAGTTTATTGTCGAAGGAGAAATTTGATACTGAGGATGATGACCAAGCTAGTGAAGCCCTAATGGTAAGGGGAAGGGGCAATGATTGCAAGGGAAACATGTCTAGGGGGAAGTGTAAACACCTTTCAAAGTCTAGAATCCTCACAGAAATAAGAAGTGTAATTACTGTGGCAAGAAGGATCATATAGAAAGTGAGTGCTGGGTGAAGGAGAGAGACCAGAATCAAGGTAGATAGGATAACTACACACCAAACCTGGTACCTCAAATTGTGTTGAGTCTGAGTTAGATGTAGAAGAGTTTATTGTTTTGGATGATGCTTTGGCTACCACATCGAGTAGGATAGTTAGAGATAAGTGGGTTCTTGATACTGAGTGTACCTACCACATGTGTCCTCCTAAGGATTGGTTTAAGTCCTATAAGAGTGTTGATACCAACGTAGTGGTCATGGGTAATGACACAACTTGCAAGGTTGCAGGGATTGGTGACATCAGAATTAGGACCCACGATGGTGTTGTTAGAATTTTGAAAGAGGTTCGTCATATTCCTAATATGACCAACAATTTGATTTCTTTAGGTACTTTTGAGGCTAAGGGTTCCATGTATAAAGGAGAAGATGGGGTCCTGAAAGTGTGCAGATGTTCCATGGTTCTGATGAAGGGAATTAGGAAGGGCAGTCTATACATCCTGTAGGGGTCTACAGTGACAGGAACTGCAACAACAATTTCTAACCTTAATGAGGCCGATAGCACAAAACTGTGGCATATGAGACTAGTCTACTTGGGAGAGAAGAGGATGTCAATACTGAGCAAGAAAGGATATCTTGGAGGTGCACAGATTGGCAAGCTGGAGTTTTGTGACCACGGTGTCTATGGGAAATAAAAGAGGATTCGTTTCTCCAAGGCTACGCATACAACTGCAAGGATCCTTGACTATATTCAGTTAGATTTTTGGGGTCCTGCTAGAGTGCCTATCTGGATGGCAAGTGCTATATGTTGACATTCGTGGGTGACTTTTCGAGGAAAACCTGGGTTTACTTCCTACGGCACAAGAATGAGACATTCTCATACTTCAAAAAGTTCAACACTTTGGTGGAGAACCAGATAGGCAAGAAGATAAAAAACTTAAGACAGATAATGGGTTGGAGTTCGTTGATTCTGAGTTTACTGAGTTTTACGAGGAGCATGGAATTGCTAGGCATCGAACCTTAGTAGGTAAACCATAACAAAATGGTGTAGTTGAGAGAATCAACAAGTCACTCCCGGAGAAAGCTGGCTACATGTTCTCAAATGTAGGGCTTTGGAAGAGCAAATCATTATGGGTAGAGGCATTAGCTACTGCTTGTTATCCACTGAACAAATCATGTCATGTCTCCATTGAGTTCCAGATTCCAGAGAAAGTATGGACAGGTAATCCAGTTAATTACTCTAATTTGAGAATTTTTGGATGTCCTATATATGCCCATGTGAATGAAGGGAAGCCGGCCCTAGGGATGTTAAATGCATGTTTTTTTGGTTATGGGTATGAGTCTAAGGGATATAAAATGTGGTGTCTTGACTTGAAAAAAGTCATCCAGTCTACAGATGTAACCTTCAATGAAACTACCATGTTATTTGGAGTGGAATCTACCATTATTTCTGATGGTGTACGCAATCAGGAGGATGATGTAGGGAGAGCTGAGTTTGAAGTGGAGTAGGTTGAGGCTCAATGTGGAGCTACTAGAACCTACAATCAGGAGCATGCTGCTGATAATGTTCATGAAACAGCTCAGGTTGATAAGACTGATGTTCCTCAAGTGGAGGAATAACATAACATAGCAAGAGATCGTCCTAAGAGGGAGATCAGGAGACCATCGGGATATAGAGAGGATGATAATGCTATGATTGCATATGCATTAAGTGTTGTAGAGGAGACTCCTAAAGATGTTGAACCTTCTACCTATCAGGAGGCCATCTCTTGTCCAAGTGCCTCAAATTGGATAAGAGTTATATAAGAGGAGATAGAGAGTCTGCAAAACAACCGAACTTGGGAGCTGTATGAGTTGCCTAAAGGGCAACGAGCCCTTACTACAAAATGGGTGTATAAGAAAAAAGAAGTTATCTCTGATGTAGAGAGTGCAAGGTGGAAAGTCAGATTGGTGGTTAGAGGTTGCAACTAGAAAGAGGGAATTAATTGCAACAAAATTTTCTCGCTAGTTATGTGGCATACGTCAGTTCACACTTTGCTAGCCTTCGTTGTTTTATTTGACTTGGAGTTGGAGCAACTTGATGTGAATACAACTTTCCTCTATGACGAGTTGGAGGAGGAAATATATATGGGGCAACTAGAGGGTTTCACTGTTCCTGGTAAGGAGGAACATGTATGCAGATTGAGGAAGTCCTTTTATGGACTTAAATAGACACTTAGGAAGTGGTACAAAAGGTTTGTAACCTTTATGATTGGGCAAGGGTACACAAGGAGTCATTATGACAACTGTGTGTACTTCAGGCAATTTGACAATGAGTTTTTCATTTATTTACTTTGTACGTTGATGACATGTTGATTGCCTCTAGGGACATGTCATTGATCAAGAAGCTGAAATCTCAACTCAACCAGGAGTTTGAGATAAAAGACATCGGAGCAGCAAAGAAGATATTGAGTATGGAGATCCAGAGAGATAGAAAGGCAGAGAAGTTGTTTCTGTCTTAGAAGAGGTATCTAGAGAAGGTGTTGGAACTCCAATCATGAGAAACTATAAGGCAGTTTCAACTCCATTAGCTGCACATTTCAAGTTGTCTGGTGAGTGTTACCCTAAAACTGAATTGGAGGTGAAAAGGATGTCTAATATTCCTTATGCTAGTGGACTTGGTAGTTTGATGTAGCTATGATGTGCACTAGACCTGACATCTCCCATGCGGTTAGTGTGGTGAGTAGATATATGCAGAATCCAAGGAAAGAGTATTGGAAATGAGCAAAGTGGATCCTTCGGTATGTGAAGGGCACTTTGGAAAAAGACATCTTGTATGATAGAGGTAGCGCTGTAACGCCTGATGTTGCAGGTTATGTGAATGCTGATTATGGTGGAGATTTAGATAGGAGACACTCAATTTCAGGGTATGTGTTCACTATGTGTAGTCGAGCAGTGTCCTGGAAGGCTTCAATCCAGTCTATAGCAGCCCTTTCTACTACTGAGGCTGAGTATGTTGCTGCTACAAAAAGGATTGAGAAGGCTATTTGGTTGAGGGGTTTGGCCGTGGAGTTTGGTGTACCACAGGGCGAGCTATAGTTGATGTAGGTACCACTTCATCAGAGATATAATTGCTGCAGGAGAGATTATGGTGAAGAAGGTGCATACTTCTGAGAACCTTGTAGATATGTTACCAAGCCTTTATCTATAATTAAGTTCGAACATTATTTTTGGGTTTAGTTGGTGTTTTAAGAATGTAAGCCCCCTTCGGGCTACACCTTACGGAGGGATGTGTTGATGACGACAGTCGAGGTAGTTATTTGGACCGATGAGTCAGATCATGGTCCAAGGTGGAGATTGTGGGGTTTTGTTGCCCATTGGACCTTGCTAGGGTCTAAAATCGGCAAGAAGAATATTATGTAACCTAGTTTTCTCCCTTTGGTCGTCATAGAAGAGTTATATAAGTTATTCTAGCGTCGTTGGTTATGAGTTTGAACCTAACTCTAACTCTCCTAGCCGTCTTTTATATAGGATACAATTTTCTCCATTTTCATTATCAATTAGATCAATTAAATCAAAGAGAAAATACTGAGAAAGACAGAGTTTCACCAATATTTTTCCAGAGAATTTCACCATTGTTAACACTAGAGAGATTGTGAGTTGAGAGTTTGAGAGATTGTATTGGAGTCCCCATTGTTGATTGTATCACATCCTGTGGTTGTGATCGAGTTGTACTATTTCCTTTTCTCATAGTGGATTATTTTTCTGGCTGTCGCCGTCCATAGGCTTTTCTCCGAGTTCTTCGAATTTCCATTATATCCGGTGTTCAATTTTAACGCTCAATTATCGTTCCTAAATTTTGTCGTCATCTCCATCATCTGCTGTAACTGCAACTTGCAGTTATGTTCTCTGAAATCACTAACACTATTCTCATCCATGGAAATTGTTTATGTTATTATCGTCCAAACCCTAAAATTTGTATTATTTTGATTCAAATTTCCTAAAAAAAATGAATCGTAGAATCAAACCCCGACTACTAGTGTACTGTACCGTAAAAAAAACGAAGGAAAGAAAAAAGAAGGCATGAAAATGAGGGAAATAAATGCAAAGAAAATGATGGATCATATCCGCTTACAATGATGAACTGCTGTCCTCGCATTGGCCCGCATCTACGGCCCGAACACCCGGCCCTACCTCTCTGTCCTCCTTTCCTTTACGTTGCTCTCTCTCTCTCTCTCTCTCTCTCTCCTCCCTTTATAACCTTTTTCACTTCTCACCTCACATCACCATCACTCTTACACACTCGAGACAGAAGACCATTCACCGCCATTGACGCGCCTTCTTCCATTCCTCATACTCCTCGCCAACAATTGCCACGCCTTTAAGCGGCGCCTTCCATTCTTCATTCGTCAGCTTCTGACATTATTTGAGCTGAAATTGGACCAAAAATGGAGCTCGTTGGACCCACTGAGCTTCGATCTACGAACAAAGAGGTGCAAATCGGTGTGCAAAGCTATCAGTTAAGCCAAGAATTTCAGCGTTTGGTAATGCCGCAATCAGAGACTGGAAGTTCCTTTACTGCGCTTTTGGAGTTACCGCCGAATCAAGCTGTTCAGCTTTTGCACTCCTCGTCGGGATTACCTTCTACAGGCGCGTTGACCGAACGCGCCGGGAGTTTATCCGCCGGGGAATTGCCGGAGCATTCGACGGTGAAGTCGGAGCCTGTGGACAGCGAGTCGAACCCTAATTCGTCTGATCCGAGTGACGGTGAGAAGCTGCCATTGAAGCGCAAGGAGATAGAAACCAAGGTAAAGGGAAAATTAGTTGCTAACATTTCTAGGGTTTCTGTTCTGAAAGTAATATTGAGCTAATTATCTTTGTTACTTTGGAAATTAGGGCAAAGGATCAAGCAAGAAGAACAAGAAGACAGCGAAGCCGACCGTGGAAGATGGCGAGAAGCTTCCGTACGTTCATGTCCGAGCACGGCGAGGCCAAGCCACGGATAGCCATAGCCTAGCAGAACGAGTAATTAATCAATCTCTTTCTAATTACATGTCCCGTGACAGATTAGGTTCCTAATTTTAGTGCAATGATGACGTGATTTCGTTGTGGGAATGGTCTCAGGCGAGGAGAGAGAAAATCAATGCGAGGATGAAGTTGCTGCAGGAGCTAGTCCCAGGCTGCAACAAGGTCTGTTGGTCACTGCTCCCCATCCCATATTAATTATCATAATTTTAATTGTTCCGGTATTTAATTATTAGTTTCTTACATAACATGATATTAACAATTAGAATATTATACTTTTATCATATTATCTTTCATTATGAATCTAATTTATATAGAAACTCATTGTATATATATTGATAAATTTATGGTCAAAATTTTTGCTGTACAATTTTCAAAGATGAAAATTAATATTAAAAGGAGGGAGTAATGGATTAACTTAATGTTAATGAGGTTATGATTAATGATTTACAATTAATGATGGTTGTTGGTGGGAATGATGATGATGATAATGATAATGATGATGACCAAGCCAGACAAAGGGTGTGATTATTTGGCTAAATTGTCCCCGCAAACCTAAAAAGTGTGATTAGAATTTTAAGGTTATGCTTTAGTAACGGTTCTGGACTTCTGGTCGCTGTCACCTTTCTGAGATTAGAGAAGTTGCTTTTTGGCGAATAAAAGCAATCTCCCGGTGCTGTAATAAAAATTGTACTAGTTGAATTTTTCTTTCAATGTTGAAATTTCCTTATTACTTAGGTAAAATAAATCTTAACCTTTAAAAAGATTTATACTGTCATTATGATTAATTGTTGGAACAAGTTATTTTGATCAAAATTTACGGGTTTCAATTTTTTAGGGAGAATAAATGGTTCTTATACTTTTTAACTATGGTAGTTGAAAAATGTCGTTAAAAATATTTAATTTTGTAAAGAATCTCCTTAAATATTTAATTTTGTAAAAAATCTCCTTAAAAATATTTAATTATGGTAGAATATCCTTAACAATATTGAAATTTGTGAAAAGATTTGTATGTCAATGAATGACATTTTGCAACTTTGATCAATATATATTTTAACTCTTTAAAAGGTAAAATATGCTTTTTAACTGTTATAGTTGAAAGTTTGTTTAACTATGGTTGAGTCTCCCATGTTGAAAATACTAGTTAAATAGTTCTCTACTTCTCTTTTAAGAGCAAGTTCGGTAATTATTCTTTAAATTCTTAAACATATAATGCTGTAATTTTTGATAAATATTATGGCCATGTATGGCAACACAACTTTTTGAAGTAAAAAGAGCTTTGTGAGGCTAATTAGCATTTTTGACCAGTCACAACAACTAATATAGTGTTTGGTAAATAGCTTTTTGAGTTAGTAGTTTGGACTCAAAAAATTGTTTTCCAAAAAACTGTTTTTCAAAAAACAATTCCAAACAGCAAACTGTTTCTGAAACAGCTAATTTTACCAAATATTGTTATTAATGCAAACAACTAATCTAAACAAATAATTCAAATAGCTAACTGCTAACAGCTAAAACAATAGCTAATAGCTAACAATTGATTGTCAAACAGGGCCTATATGATTGTCATTTTTTTTGGTAAAATATTATGGGAATGGGTACTTTTATATGTTGTATTTACTTGCATCATAATTCTAGCCATCTCCAATAGCATATAGGTAGAAAATTTGATCGAGTTTATATGATTTATTGAGGGCTTGAGAATGTTGGTGTCTTCTATGAACTTTAAAAATCTTCCAGCTTCGAGGACAATTGATTCCTAGAGACACTAATCCAAGGTGCCCTGCGATGCACGAAATGTATATTGTGAACTAGTCTAGGGTTATGTCAAAAGATGTCACTAGTCTTCCTGGAGCTCCAATTCTCTAGAGGTCATATATGACATATTCTCCCTAGAGGTTTCTACTCTTTACAGCAGAAGGTACTTCTTATGTCATAGAACATGTTGGTTAACTGAACTAGTATAGGCTTTGGCTTTAAGAAGCTGAGTTCGAAAACTATAACCCATCCTTGTATGTTTCAATGTTTTTATCCCCGTTACCCCAAAAAAAGCCTTACTACCAGCCACAGTCCTTGTTGTATCTTTTACGGGATATAAGCACACTGCTGCTAAATGAGATTGCGGTCATATTTCATTTGTCAAAGGCTAAAGGATCAAAGACTACTGGTAAACCTCCCCCCCCTCTCTCCAAAAACAAAATCCAAATTGGGCACCGAGTGGGGGGGGGGGGTTCTTTTTTCATTGGAAGCCCAGTGCTCATCCTGTAAATGATCAGACAGCGGTCAAAAGAAAAGAGAACAGGCAGATGCTATTCTCCGGAATGCCCATTGAGTGGACCATCTCTTGACATGACACCATGATAGTGTGGTTGTCCTTCAGCAGTGATCATGTATTGGTAGTAGTTAGAGGGGTGAAAATGAAGTTTCTCTATCTTTTGGTCGAATGGCATGTAGGCCTTGTCTGCTTTTGGGGACCACCAGTCATGAGGTTGTAGGAGGTTCTGTATCTGAAAAGACTGAAATATCTCTTGCGGTGAAACTTTTCACAGTGGGATTTGCTTAGATCCTACTTGTTAATTTCATTGAGTTGAGGATATGCTTTACTGAAGAATACCTTGCTAAACTTTAAACCAAGAGTTGTTTCTGAGATTAATGATAGTATCCTTGAATGAATCTCAAGTAGTTATATTTAATTGCAGATTTCAGGCACAGCATTAGTGTTGGAGGAGATTATTAATCATGTTCAGTCGTTGCAACGCCAAGTGGAGGTATATAATTTGCTTTTAAGTTGTATGATTGAAGATCCATTATTAAACACGGGATTATGCCATTATCTAGAAGTCCAGCTTGTAGTTTTGTGGAGAATGGAGTAGGAAAATGGTGCAACAAATGTCGTGCTATGGTCCTTTTTCCCCCATAAAGATTTATTGATACTGTTGTCTAAATGAAAAATTCAAAGTACTCTTCATTGATAGGCTTCTGGACTTGGACTTTGACTTGATGACCGGCAGGCACCTGAAGGTTTAACTTTTGTTCAGTTTTGAACCCTAATATGCTGAACTGGTGCATCAAATTTGGATTGCAACTTGGAAAGTTTGTAATTAAAGCAGAAATAGCATTGTTGCTGACCTGTTGTTGGTTGCACCAATTCAATCGTTATTTTCAACCTCAGATTGGATACCCCCCCCTTTTCTGGGCATGTTATTTTTCTTAATTGCAGTTTACGTGCCTTCCTGAATTGCCCACTCTCTGCCAATATGACCGCAATATCCCAAAGGAGTGAACTTCAGTTTTTCTGTAATCTTTTACATTTTCAAAAGTGGGTAAAGAAGGAGAAGATGAGGAGAAACAAAAAAGGCTTGTGTTGCTGTTTCATTCTGTAGCAAACTGTCGAGCATAAAAGCTACTTCATCTGTGGAGGTGCTTTTCGATGATTGACTTGAACTCTGCGGATATGCTGATTTTCTCTCTTCCTTTGCCTCTCTATTTTTTTTTTTATTATTTTTTTTTTTGCGGGTGGATGGGGGTGGGTTATCGATTGATTGGCTCTATGTTGGATTGCTCAACCATGTCTCCATTCTTATGTTAAATGTCCTTTGCAGTATTTGTCCATGAGGCTTGCAGCGGTTGATCCAAGAATTGATTTCAATCTTGACAGCCTGTTTCCTGGAGTGAGTATATATAGCCCATATTTATCACCTAGCTTTTCCACTTTGCTTGTTTGGTGCTTTGAATTTGGTGACAACTGACGGATAGGTATTTTATCTGCAAATTTAGACAGTATTTTGCTTTAACTAATATTATAGAGGATGATAACCCTTTATCTTGATGTTAAACTTGGGAGAAGCCTTAAACTTATGATATAGCGATGAAAAGAAATAAACAATGATGTACGGAACAATGGATAACTAACTTGGGATACCCTGGGAACGGAAAGGTCAGAGTTATTTGTGCCAGGAAGGGCGGAGGGTCGTACCTTTCAAGCTCTATGTTACCTGGGTATTGAAGTTGCTTGAGGTGTAACTGCTTACTCTTAAGCTTTATGTCCTGATCCTTGACTTGAGACTTGGAACAATCTTACTTGAATGGAAAGATAGCCTCTCACCATCGGAGTTATTCGTGCATTTCATGTCCTGTTTGACTTAGAACTCTGATCAGGCTGGAAATGTATGAGATAATTAAGTGTGGTTACGCTGAAGCTATATTACCGTACAAAATCAGGTGAAGCTCCTGCAGTAATGGAAACCCTGGTGAATTTGGATGTCTATTGGATCAGTTAGACTGTTCCTTTGCATTTTATTTTAAGTCATGCTGTCAAAATTTTTCTGAAGTCGCAATTCCATTCATGTTTTAGGCCTTTAGCATAAGAGGTTATTGGACATGAGTTGACACATTTTGGCTCTGTGACAACATTCTCCATGGCATTTTAGGATGTGTGTAGGTGATTCTACTTTTAACAGTCACCTCCCTCTCTGTTTTAAGTTTTGATTTTGAATTTGCTCAATAATACTACATTGCTACAGTTGTTTCTATATATATAATATCTTCTTGGTTATCTTGGATAACTTGCTTTTCTGCCCCCCTCCTTTAGCATTTGATTTCGTTCTTTTTCTTCCATGGCATGCTTCTGCATTATGTCAATTGGATTTTCAGTGACCTTCGTTAATGCTTTTTTGCCATCTTCTAGTTGCATTGGAAAATGAAAAGAAATCTTTAATGGATTTCATGGGGACCATGAAGGGCCTGCTAGAAAGGACCTTTGATGAATGAGGACTATGCATCTTGCCTTTTTTTTTTTCTTTAAAAAAATCAAATTTGTAGTATGATGTCCTCAGTTATTCTCCCAAATGCTCAATGCTATGTTATGTTTAACACAATTAGTGCTCCTGTGCTCTCTCAAATATCTGCAGAACGGATCTTTAGTGGACTGCAATGCTGCCAATATGCCAACGTCCATAACATGGCCTGAATCGCTAGCGAACGGAGTTGGGCAAGAATTTCAACCGCAGTGGCACTTTCAATGTTTAAGTCAGCCTGCTTGGGTCAAGGAAGAGAACCAACACAACGTAGTCAATTCTGAAAACTCGCTTTTGGCCTATGATTCATCTGCAAATTCAGGTAAATCCATAAATGTTTTGAGGGCCTTTCTATTTTTTCATTTGAACTTACATCTGAGGGACGATACTCCCGAATTTTCAATGCACCTTATTTCTCTTTAACTGCAATATATTTGTTTTTTTGCTTATCTTTCCTGTTCTCAAGCACTTCCGATTTGTGCAAGACTGCAAAAACTTTGAAGTATAGCGCAAACAGCTAACCAAATTCTGAGCAATCTACAGCATCTTTGCAATCAGGTCAGCTGAAAATGGAGCTGTGATGGTATCAAGAGGACTTTCTTGTCGGGAATGTGTAAATATAGCAGCAAGTCAACTATCACATAGTTATCATTTCGGTTGTAGAGAAAATATAGGCGTCTGAAGTTCAGGTGAGATTTCCAGGTCATTCTCTATTTATCAGAAAGGGCTGGAGATCGTTGAGGAGTGTAGATCGTGCTTGCTGATCCGATCCGATCCATTCACTTAATTATTTACGTATACATACTGATAGTGTCATGGGAGATAACCAATTGATTCTATTGTCGAATTGTGCGTATAAACACAATCAGAACTCAAATACTGTTTGGGTACTGGTGAATGGGTATTTATATCATGTGAATAATAGTGTCATTTATGATGCTTTTTCCTTCATGGTTGATTTGGAGTTAACTAGATCTTTTGATCGTCTTTTAGACTTTTAGCTCATGAATGGTTATTCTGGGTACTTGAATTACTCGTGAATGCATACACACGTGAGTTCTGTTGGGGTTACTCTTCTCGGTCCGGTTTGTATTGTGTATTAGTATTTTAGTTTACATGCAGTCAATACAATATGTGGTAATTTGTTTGGAGCTGCAAAACAGAATTACCAACAAAGATGGAGGTGGCCGGCCCTAGTGAGAGAGTGAAGGAGTGAGAACTGTTGCTGCTGTTTTCCGATCGCTAAAGTTGTTAGAATTTACCTATAAGTAAAGATGTCTCACGGTGAAAAAGTAAATGGAAAATGAATGGTCTATAAGTTAAGTGGATTGCTCTTAACACTAATTGATTTTAAAATAAAATTTCATTTAATTTGTTACTATGAACCTTGGTTAAGGTGAGCTTTGACCTTGGATCGTTTCAACAAGTGGTATAGAATCTGTGTAGTTGGGATCACGTGAAGTGAGATGGTCATATGGTTACCCATAATACATTGAAGGTTAACCCAATTGGGGAAGAATAAGTCTCATTAGGTGTTTGCTGAAACTAGATTGGATCATATGTACTAGTGAATAAATTATATATATAATTTTATCATATATCCCTTTTTTCTTTTTTTCTTTTTTAAAAAAATCTCTACCAAATTACTCGTACCGAAACTTCTAGCACTTTCACTTTAACTAAAAAGCACAACGGGCAAGGAGGTGTTACTGAAATCGGTTATTCAGGTGCAGTCAATGTGCATCATAGGCATTTTCAAGATCCATATAACTTTAGTGGATGAGCTGCATAATAGCATTTGTGCTTCGTACTGGTGGTGTTCTACCTAAGACAATAAAAGATATTCATCGGAGGTCATGGGCAGACCTTTGCAAATCCAAGTGGGCAGGCGGATTGATTTTAGATGGCTGAATCTCTTTAATGATGCCTTGTTAGCAAAACAAGGATGGTGGTTCTTAACTATGACAAATTCCTTGCTAAGACAGGTGATAGGCGCAAAATATTACAAGAACAAAAGTTTCCTTTACGCGCCCCTCAATCACTGTTGGGATTCACCCATGAGTAAAAATGTCCCACATCGGAATAATAAAGAGAAAGGACATGATATATATGTCAAGTGGACTACTTCTCTTAATATAGATTGGTTTTAAGATGGAACTTCACTTAACTTGTGTATCATGGGCCTTAGTTGAAGTGGGCTCCCTCCTTAGACCCCCCAACAACCACAATCCAAATTTTGCATGGAGAAGTATTTAGGGAACGAAGGCCCTCCTAAAGGAAGGTTTGTGCTGGCAGGTTGGGAATGGCAGAGACATTGATATTTTGAATGACTGGTGGTTCATTGATGGTGAGAGTAAGGGAGTAACGATACTGAGAGCAAACTGAGTGATCTTATAGATGATGCATGCTGTTGGAGAGTGGATCACATTAATAGACTTTTTATAGTGTGATAAGAAGCTAATCTTGGAGATTCCACTAAGTACAAGGCAACTACAAGATAGACTTGTGTGGTGTTACTCAGATAAGGGTGTGTTCAATATCAAGTCAGCCTACCACATTGGTCTATCAATTGAGGAAATGGATGTAGCAAGCTTCTAGCAGTCGATATGGCAAGCAAACATAGTGCCTAAAGCCAAACAGTTCTGACAGCAATGGAGTGCTGAAATTTTGCCGGCTAAAACTCTTTTAAAGCATAGACACATGAGCGAAGATGTGGTTTGTAATAATGTACAGGGGTTGAGGAAGATCCCTAGCATGTGGTGTTCTACTATCCGCAGATCAAGCCCCTTTGGGATGATGTGGGAGAAACCAATCTGCTCGACAAAAATAGCTTCACAACCCAAGAGAGTTGATGATTATGTGGAACGAGAAGTTGGAGGACACCAACTTCACTGAGAAGCTGCTTCGGGGCTAGTAAGCCTGGGTCACCAAGAATGAAACAGTCTTCAACAACAAAGACACAATTCCTATGAGAATTAAGCAAAGTGCTTGATTGATGACAACACAACTAATGTAGGTGTTGAAGACCAAGAAGAGGAGACAAAGTCATCAAACAGCTGTTGAAACAGATTTTTGGAGGGCCCCAAGATTGAAATTTGGAGAAGGTTAATGCAGATGCTCACGTTGACATGACTGGTTAGGTTGGCTTGGGCAACATAGTGCGAGATAGTAATGGTGAAGCTTTGGTTGTTGATATCAAGAGGCTAAGGATGGGGTGGACACCAATAGTATCTAGTAGCTGAAGCACAAACAATCTTTTTTGGTGTTAAGTTGGCATTGAGGTTTGGCTTCCCTTGGATGATAGTTGAAACATACCGTGCTCCCTTGGTGAATAGTTTAAATAAGTCTAATTCTTTTTAGGGTTTTTAGATGCTAATATACTGAACTTTTGGGGTATTGGACAATAATCCACTGAACTTTGACCTTGGACAATAATGCACTGAACTTTGGGGGGTGATGGACAATAATGCACTCGAGACAATTTCGACGGTGGCGAATTTGGTGATAATCTTACGTGACAGACCGAGAAGACAAATATTTTTGGATCAATTCATCTCCTCCACCCGCTACATAGGATTGCCACCAAGTTAGTCATTGCCAAAATCATACTGAGTGCGTTATTGTTCAACACCCCCAAAGTACAGTGCATTATTGTCCAAGGTCAAAGTTTAGTGCATTATTATCCAATACCTCAAAAGTTCAATATATTAGCATCCAAAAACCCTTCTTTTTAAGGCTACCTTGTCTGCTAATAGCTATTTGAGACTTCTAGTTAGGTTCATATGAGGAGGGAGGCAATTTCACAGCCCACCACCTCGCAAGATTAGTCTGGAGAGATTTAGAACATGTGTGGATTAGTATGTCTCCCCCTCAAATTTCCATCTATGCATGATGAATAAATTAACCATGAATGAAAACTAGTTTGCCTTTACTCACAAAAAAAAAAAAAAGCATGATGCACGGAGCAAATACAATATAATTGTAATGATTGTCAATTGATTTTCTTACATCACAACACATGCAGGCTGCCTGTTACAGCGCGCCTGTGCTCGACCAACTTTTTTTTATTATTATTAATTACTCCAGATCATTCATGATCCTCCCTCGTTTCCATATAATTTGTTGTTTTATTGATTGTCATAATTTTCAATGTTATTATTTAATTAATAATTTTTTATATAATTTTTTATTAATAATTGTAATATTATATTTTTATCATAATATTTTTCATTAAGAATCGAATGATAATAAATTTATGGGAATAGATAGGATGAGAAGGGGAATTATGTGAGAAGGTGAGAAGAGTGATTATGGACCCTTAGATCTTGATCCAAGGCCTCTCATTATTTCAAGAGTTTCATTTTTTTGTTGAGAATTAAAGAGGGGCACAAGACTTTAAGTGAGGAAAAAAAAGAAAAACAATAAAAAATTTATTGCTTCCTAGGAAATATAAAGACATGATATTATCAAGGCAGCTGCATTTGTTACATATTTTTTTAAAAAAAGTCTGACGTTGATGTCCATTTATTATCACTTTGATGTCCATGTATTCATTACTTGATGCTCATATATATCTATTACTTGATGTCCAAGTATATATTACTTGATGTCTAAGTATATATTACTTGATGTCCGTTTATGTATTACTGTATGTTTGTATGTTTATTATTTAATGTCCATGTGTTTATTATTTGTGGTGACCATCAAAATTTTTAAATTTTTGTTCAAACAAAATGAGCATCATGGTCAACTGAAATGGACATCATGATCAAACAAAATCGACATCATGTGTTATTACTTGATGTCCATGTGTCGATTACTTGATATCCATGTATTTATTACTTGTGGTGACCATCAATATTTTTAAATTTTTTAACATGTTCAAACCAAATCGACGTCAAGTCAATTGAAATGGACATTATGTTTAGACCAGGTGTATATCATATTCAAATGAAATTGACATCACATGTATATCAAATTAATATCAAGTCAAAACAAATCGATATTGTATTAAATCAACTTGGATATCATGTTCGAACCAAATTGATCGACATCTAGTAATAAACAAATTGACATCAAGTAATATATGCATAGACATCAAGCAAAAGATACATATGAACATCAAGTAATGAACACATGAACATGAAAGTGATAAATAATAAACACATGGAAGGGTCACCACAAACAATAAACACATGGACATTAAATAATAAACATACAAACATACAGTAATAAATAAACGGACATCAAGTAATATATATCAAGTAATAGATACATACGAGCATCAAGTAATAAACACATGGACATCAAAGCGATAATAAATGTACATCAGTACCAGACTTTTTTTTCCCTTTTTTCTCCCTTCTATTTGGTCGATAAGCATTATCAGCATAGAAAATATGTAATAAATGAAGCTGCCTTGATAATATCATGCCTTTATATTTCCTAGGAAGCAATAAATTTTCTATTGTTTATCTTTCTTTTTTTCCTACTTAGAGTCTTGTGCCCCTCTTTAATTTTATAAAAAAAAAATTGAAAATCTTGAAATAATGAGAGGCCTTGGATTAAGATCTAAGGGTACATAATGACCCTTCTTACATAATTCTCCTTCTCATTATATCCATTCCCTAAATTTATTTAACAAATCATTATATATATTGAGAAAATTATAATTAAAATTTTATAAATTTACCGTTTCCAAAGAGAGAAATACTAATATGGAAGAGAGGTAGTACTTACTTTTCAAATGGAACTAAAGAATTCCATAAAAAAAATCCTAAAAAATAAATATAATAAATAAAATGACCAACAACAGATGGATAATGACTATTGTTGCTCTACAACAAATGTGGGGACACTGGGACGTGAGGACGTCAACTCCGATTTCAATAGGGTCTTCTGGAAAAAGCAGCATCAATCGCTGCTCTAGCAATGGTAATTTCCAATAATCTCTCCTTCATCTTCACCACCTTTTTCTCTTTCCTCCTTGTCCTCCCCACCCACTCCGGCCACCCTCATACGCCGCCGGCCACCGTCTCCGTCACCAACTTCGGCGCCGCCGGCGATGGCCTCCACTACGACACCAAACCCATCCAATCGGCGATCGACGCGTGTCCCGCTCCCAGCCCCTGCCACGTGATATTCCCTGCACCTGGGTCATACCTGATTGCGACGGTCCACCTGCGATCCGGCGTCGTATTGGTGGTGGAAGAGGGTGCCAGGATTTTAGCTGGGACGAAGCTGGAGGATTATCCGGAGGAACGGGAGAGATGGTACGCTGTGATCGCGGAGCAGGTGGAGAACGTGGGGATCACTGGTGGAGGGGAGATCAACGGGCAGGGATTGAAGTTTGTGAAGAGGTTTGACGAGAGGAAAAATGTGATGGTGAGTTGGAATCAGAGTGGGAGTTGCCTTGGGGACGAGTGTAGACCCAGGTTGGTTGGGTTCATTGGGTGCAAAAATGTTCATGTTTGGGATATTAACCTAATCGAGCCTGCTTATTGGTGGTGCGTTACTTAGATTTCACTCCTCCTCTTTCTCTCATGTTGGATTTCTTATCGACTAATTCTGATGAATTACAGGATTGTGAATTTGCAGCTTGAATCTGGTGGGCTGTGATAATACTAACATTCATGACGTCTCCATCTATGGGGACTTCAATTCACCAAACAACGATGGAATAGACATTGAAGATTCAAACAACACGGTGATTACAAGGTGCCATATTGACACTGGGGACGATGCTATTTGTCCAAAGACTTACAATGGCCCTCTGTATAACTTAACTGCTACTGATAGCTGGATCAGAACTAAATCTTCAGCCATTAAACTCGGAAGTGCTAGCGAATTCGATTTTGTGCATTTGCTCTTTAACAATATTACCATCTTTGAATCTCACAGAGGGCTTGGATTTCAGATACGCGATGGAGGTACTTCCCTTGCTTCCAATGTACTATATATCCCTGCATTTTGTTCTTTTAGATGTCTGTGTCTTCTCATTCTCAACTCTGACTCTTGATCCGACCCGTAAATTTGAGGGCGTGGGTTTAATGTTTTTCTGTCTGATCACACCCGACCCTTAAAATGAGGGGATCCGCACGTGGGCGAGGGTCGGGCTTTTGCATAGGTATGCTAACCTGATTTGATCATCCAGAAAAACAAATCATATCTGGTTAATGGTAAAAAAGGAATATTTAAATAATTATGTCATTTGGAATTTGGACTTCTATTTGGTAAATTGGTGTGTATTATAAATTTCATCACAAATTTAGCAACATTATTGCAGAGTTTACTGTTACTTTTAAAATTTATCAATTTTTGACACACCATGATATATTGATATATGTGGTGGGCCTAGGAAGATACATCACGACATATGGTTCTATGTACGGTATTAATGGCCCTCAACCTGCAGGATTAGGGGTGTTCTAATCTGCTCGTAGATTGTGTCTCCTGTATTTAAGGTCTGGTGATTTTTGAATCATATAACCAACCACAACCCAACTCAACTCATTCTTTGACAGGTCTTATGTCAAAGAGTACATAGGAAGTGCGCATAAACTTGATCAACATTAATTCTGTAAACTTGCCAACTGGGTCGAAGTTCATGATTCGGCATAGGTGGATCTTTGTCTCTGTTAGCAGGGATACGATTACCAACATCCTGCCCACATAAACCCCACTGTAGCAAGATTAATGTATACTTTCTTTGTTTACCTACAGGTAATGTGAATGACATTACCTTCTCCAACATAAACATGAGTACCAGATACTACGATCCGTCATGGTGGGGAAGGGCAGAGCCGATCTATGTAACATCCTGCCCCCGGGACTCCTACACAAAGCAAGGCTCAATCTCAAACATCAGGTTCATCAACATCACCTCTGTTTCCGAGAACGGGGTCTTCCTGTCAGGTTCTGAAGGAGGACTCATAAGCAATCTGGAATTCACCAATTTAAGCCTTACTTTCAAAAGATGGACAAATTACACAGGAGGGTTAGTGGATTACAGACCCGGGTGTTCAGGCCTTGTGAAACATCGCATGGCTGGGATCATCATGGAGTATGTTCAGGGTTTTCGAGTTGAAAATGTGAACATGAGATGGTCTAGAGATGGGTCACCTGGGTGGGATAATCCCTTGGATTTCCTGCCTTCCACTGTAAATAACATTTCTTTGACTAACTTCCACTCGGGTCTGTTGCTTCAGCCGGTGAATTTTATGTAACTTTGTCATGGAAATTGCTCAATTGGGTGACACTCAAAATTCTTTCTCTGATTTGGTTATATTGTGGAAATGAAAGCATGGATTTTATTGAGTGTGCAGTGGTGAATAGAGATGTTCCTTCCAACTCCAGATTGGTGAAGGAAATAAAGATGGTTCCCAAGATGTATAGCAGCAAAAAGGGCATGGGTTGTATTGATTTGTTGTTCCCTTGTTGAGTTTCCCGGCCTTCTCCTTTTATTGGTTAACAAAGATCGAAACACAACTTAGTGTTTGTTTTGTTACGGAACATGTATTATCAACTAATAATCCAGGGTTATGTCGAAAGATGTCACTGGACCTGCTAGAGCTTCAATTTTTCAAAGATCATGTATATGTGCTCCTTGCCGGTTTCTACTGTCTCTACCACATCCATCTTATATCATAGAACATGTTGATTAGCTGAACTAGTAAAGCCTTTGGCTATAATGAGTTGTGTTTGAAACCCATCCTTGTATAAACAAATTGTAGCTCAAGAAGGTTCTGTTAGTTATAAACAGAACTTTCTTGATTCTATCATTACGTGATCCCTCTTGCATAAGAACATGTATAGCTGCTCTTTCTATGCAGTCATTCGTTCTATGAATAACACAATTACTATTCAATTCTCGTCAATGCTCCATCTCTACTCTTTTTTCTCGTTATGATTCAAGCATTGTTTGATAATCATCTACATCAGATTTTTAGATGATTTGTAAAATGGTACAAGAGATTTATGATCTCAATTAGATTTCTTCGCTCTCTCTTCTCTGGCACTTGTTGCTAAGAGCAAGTTGGACTTTGTCAATGGGGAATACGAAAACCGGAGAGTAAAATGTTAATCTCCTGATTGCTTCATCTCATGGGATCGGCAATATCTTTGATAGCATTCTTTTCTCAAACACATGAAATTACTTCCAATATATGCTAGCATCAATCTGCACTGTTTTATACCAATTCTACTGTTTCTTTTACCCAATATCCAGTGATGGGAAATCATGCCAATTCAATGGTTGAAAGTTAAAACTCTTCTTAGAACCAAGTCAATCACCACTGCAACCGTTCGGGTATATTATTGTTTAATACTTTCAAAGTTCATAGTGTAAAAAAATATCATAGTATTATTGTCCAATACCCTTAAAGTTCATTATATTATTGTCCAAAAATCATAATTTAAGATACTAACTTCAAATAATATAAATTCTGTCACAAAAAGAGTGCCAAAAATACTTAAAATCTCCAAGTCTAAACGTAAACGCACACAAGCTAATTCCCAAAAAAGTCATTTTTACAATTTTGACCAGAAGAAAACGAAACCCAAAAAAGTTAAAAGAGAATTGAAAACTGAACAAAATTTATACGGTTCAAATTTATACAGTTCGGTCTTGTTCGTTTTCGATATTTCAGATCAAAACCGAACTAAGCGCAACCTTAATTCGAAGGATGAGCAAGTGATGAAACTCATTTTTTTTCCGCCTTTTACTTATTTTTGGTTTAAAGTTGTTTTATATTCCATTCCCATTTTATTTGTTTCATTGAAATTTACACTAATCAAACTTTAAACCTTTAACTATATTTTTAATGTATATAATAATGTGTCATATTTATAATAAAAAATAATACCATGGAGACATAGTATTATAATTTCAATAAAATATTATGTGAGAAAAATAACATATTGTAAATTATTTAATTAAATGATGTATCAAATAAAAAGGGGATACTTCCTTTATTTTTTTATCTTACTCTTTAACTAATTTTTATCATTTTATATTATATATTACTTTATAATTTCAATAAAATACTAATTACTACTTTTATTATTTTACAATTATTAATATTTATTGAATAGACTCCAATTATTAATTTTAATTGAGAGTATTTAGTGAATTTTCTTACTAATTAACTATCCAATAAACTTTTACAAAATGATAAATATCTTGACGCAGGATAGTCAATAATCATCTTGCATTTTACCTAAATCACTTATAAAGTTAAATGTAAGTATATTTAAATCATTATAAGGGTATGTTTCATTATTTTGAGGTTTATTACAACTTATAAATAACTAGTGAGAGCGTGCGCGCGTTGCGCGCAGTTAATATTAATGTGTCAATTTGTGAATTTAGCATTGTGCTTCAATTTCAGACTAACAAGAGTATATTCTTTTACATAAAATTTTTGATTAACCTGAATGTTGCAAATACAAATGACAACATATATAAGAACGACATTTAACAAATAATAGTTATTAATAGCGAAATGAAGCCAATTTCGTCATCGACTTCGGATAGCTCATTTTCTGAATATTGAGGATCCATAGAGCTACTTAAGTCTAGTGATTGTAACTGTTCCAATGAAACTTAAAGCCCGGCTCCAGTTGCATAAGAAATTTAATTATTTGATTACCTGAAAACTCAAAGTGATTGCCCAATATTAGATAGATATATAGAAACTCCAACTCCTACAAAAACATTTTAAAAATGCATGGCATTGTTTCAGGCATAGTTACAAAAAGACTTAGGGAATGAAACTTCATATCTAAATGAATCAACTTCATTTATTTTGTGTTTGGTTGAAAACTTAAGGAATGAAACTTCATATCTATAGAAATCAAGTTCCTCCCAATTGAGGGAGACTTGATACCTCTCCTTTTTTGGAGGTTTCACATCTCATTCTTTCAAATATCAATATTTATATTCAAAAATAAAAATAGTGATAGTTATGATCTAGGATAAGATGAAGAGTTGTATTAACTTTTAAAATTCGTGCACAACAGATCTATTCATGCTAATTATAGCCGTCGGCTGCAGCTACTGTGCAAGCAACTCACTTTACCACACCATTAGTAGACAGAACAACCATACTATGCACACGCATTCTGGTATTGATACTCTAGGCTACCAATTTCTTGTTGGCATGCATTCCAATATTGACACGGTAAGATAGCCATCAAAAAAAAGGGGGGGGGGGGTGTATCATAGAGAACACAATTCAACCAAATAACTGATAATCTAGAGCCAAGAAAAATCATAGCTAACAGACTAACCTCGGAGGGGTTTCTTTTTCCTCTGAAAGTTGGTGTGATGATATATAAATAACTGCTGCTGCAATAGATATGCGACCTCTCCTGCAAAGTTGCAAAATAAAAAATTAGTGCATTGTGCAATAACCTTGAAAACACAAGGAGAAGAAGCTCACGATACATCAACATGGAAGTTTTTCACATGCTATTAAACACGAACATAGTGTCGTCAAAGCCCAACCGTAGGACCCTAGGACCCAGCCTACAAATCCTAGAAATGTCAATAAAGCAAATAATTTTTTTAGGATTGTGATTGGAGGATTATCTCCATGTAATCATATTACTCCCAACAATGATTCACTGAATGTCCATCCGAACCAGAAGATGATTTTAACACATGGAATGCCCTCAAAACTATCCTAAGAGGCCAACTTCTACAATCACAGTAATTGTACAGTTTGAACTTTCTGTTTCATAAATCACATAAATAGTCTTTGATAAAGCACTTTCTCCTATGCCAACTTGTTACACATTAGCACCTAGATCTTATTTATAAAAAAAAATTCATACAAATTTCAGAATCTATCCAAATGTATATTCTTCATTAAACCTTAGAATTTGAAAAGTAATTGTGTTGGCAGTTACTGAAACTGTACAAAATAAGTATAAATGTGGATAGTATAAAGAATACACAACTCTTCATTTGAGAGGTTCAATCTTGGTTAACTCACTTGATCAGCTGCAAGTTCAATCACAATTGTGAGCTACTCAGCTCTGATTGATAAGGAATCACTTGACTATCAGAGTTCACTATCCCTAGGTTCCACTATTTATCAGCTATGTATACCAGCTCATCACAGGAAATCATCAAATATAGATCAATCCATCTTATTGTTATCCGTAGTCTTTAGTGAATGATTATATATGCATGCAATCATGATGATGAGATCCAAATTGTTGAGATGCACATACGGACAATTTACATGAAGAAAAACAGCAAAAGCCTATTGCAAGAGGAATTTAAAATAAAAAAAAGAAAAGGAAAATGCATTCTCGCTCACAAGGGGGAAAATGGAGAAAATGCCATTTTGGTTCATACCCACAATATGACAGTCTAACCCAAGAAAATATAAATGTTTAGCCTCCTCAATAACAACGAGAAAGAACATAATGGAATGACCTAATGGCCTAAAAAAATGTCAAATGTCAATCAAATGTACCAGTGTATTTATAACTCATGAAACACCCAAGAACCACTATAATGCTCCAACTTACTTGTAAGTCATACTCTGCCAAAGCCCTCTTCATTTGCCTTATAAGTCAATGGACTTATCCAGCTTCTTCTCTAGGTCTAAACCTCATTGAGCAACTCCTAATAATACAAAATGAAGAAAGTTTTGAGCAACAATCGAAATTTAGGACGCATTGGCAATCAAAACAATTAATAAGAAAAAATGAAATAAACTGATCAAGTTTCACTGAATAAATGAAGTAATTCCTAATAAATTCCAATAATCTAATAAAAAACTCTTCAATTGGAAAGAAATTTTAAAATTTAGATGAGATCCATGAAATCAATTAAGCAAAGGCTCTCACTGCCCTATAGCAAATAATAGAAAACAAATTAGAAAATTCATATGGAAGCAAGAAAGTCTCTAAACTGTTCCATTATGCTGGTAAGGTTAACCTATGGGCTAGAAAAAATCCAAATTCTTGAAAAAATGACAAATTAAGCGCCTAAAGCTCTCATCTTGTAGACAATATCATCAATCACAACAACCATGATAAAATCACATGCAACACAATTTAATTTAATTAGTCCAAGAAAATAAAAGCCCCAACCAAAATTAGTATTTTCCATTTATAAATCAATGACAAATTTCATACAAGCAAAACTCAAAACTGAGTTGGAGAAAGGCAACTAAGGCGATTAATCAAGGAACATTGGTGGGGAAAAAAACCACCAATTGAAACAAATTTTAGAATTTAGTTGTGATCCACAAAACTGTAGAAAAAAGGACATGCATTGCCCTATAACAAAGAACAAAAATCAAATTATTGTTCAATATGAAGAATGAAATCAGGTGAGAAAGACGATTTAAGGAAGGAATAGCAGAAACGAAGAGACTGAATCAAAGGCCAAAGTTACTGAAGCAAGAATTCAACACAATCTGACTGCAAACATATAAATCTCTTACGAGATTTGTATGGATTAATCCCACTAACCATTCGTCAAGTGTGAGAAATATCACTTCGGTTAAGTCATGCTTATTGCAAATTATGAAGGGGCCTTAGGCCAAAACCCTTAGTTTGATGCAGAATTCGATTACATAGACAGAGAGTCGAAAATAAATTGAAGATTAAAGAGAAGAAGAAACATTACAGAAAGATCTGAAAGGTTGATTTGGGCTCATCTTCTTGGCACCATGGGGTTCTCATTTGCCTTGAGTTTTCTTACACCCATCTTCCGCATGCATTCATGCATGTCTATCGAAACCACAGGCATGGAAGACTCGCATTCATCCTAAAATCATAGAACCGAAACATCATAATCAATAGAAAATTATTAAATGTTTCATTGGGGCATTTTCACAAACACCTAACATGCAAAATGATAAGCAAGATGAAAATAGGCATCCAAAAGGCACTGCCATCAGGGGGTGAAGGGCGCGACCCCTTTTACGGTTTCTCAGTGAATTCACCATCAAATTGAAGCTTGAGCATGATACTAAGCTTCTGATTTTCAGGTTTTCTACTTGTTCTACGTTAAAGAGGGACTTAGATCTCAAATTTTAGGGTGTGAGAGAGAGAGAGAGGATGACTGAGATCTCAAATTTGACAAACAGACTGTAAGTGACAAGAAAATGAAAAAAAAAAAGAGAGGCAACTGTTTGGATGAATGACACAAATGCCCCCCAGTTACTGTTTATTGGAACAGTGCCTTTTGGTTACTGTTCATGACTACAGTACGTGAACAGTAGAGAGGGGTTTTCACCCTTTAGGTATGGTGATATAAAAATAATTATTAGAAAATATAAAACTGTGGATAAAATGTATGTTTTCTACTATGATTGATAAAATATATTTTTTCACACATATAGAACTAGGTATAAAATGTGCATTTTCTTCTATGATTTATAAATTAAGCTATTATATATATTTTGACTCAGCTAATAAGTATTATACTCTTATAGTTGATAAATATATTATAATCATTAGAGAAAATATTATTAAAAGTTACAAAAATATAAAATATGGGTAATTCAATATAATTATTAACCATTTTAAGTAATATCATTATCCTAAAGTTTTATATTGTCGATTTTTCATTAGTAATACCATGTTAAAAAAAATTACGTAAAAAGATGCAGAGGTACAGGTACTAGAATAGAATTGGAATGATTGTCATTTGTCGATTTATCTGCTTACATAGTAATATAGTATGGCAATTCGTTTCTGACGTGCTAAACTAGAAATTTGAATTTATGAGATATTGCTCCAATTAGGGATCCCAATGAACAGGGTTTGGGGCGGATCCCGCAGGACCCAGGACCCGTTAATTTTTTTTTGGACCCGGACCCATTATTTTTTTAGATCTGGATTCGCCCCGATGGGTCCCAAAAATTCAGATTGGACCCAGACTCAATGGGTCCATGGGTCCTTAGCGGGTCCTTAATGGGTCCAACCATATTATGTATTTTTTTATTAGATTTATTAACTTTTAGGGTTAATTTTATACTTGTATATATGTATAATAGTAATTATTCTGTTTAAAAACACTTATTTTTAACACAATAAAAATATCAAAACATCAATATACTATGGTACGAGCGAATTCTAAGTTTCCAACGTCAAAACATCACAAAAGTCTTCAAGATATCAACAAAATATTACAAAAGTCTCTCAAAATACAAACTTAAAATGCCAAAAAAAAAGTGCATGATTATAAAGAGATAAATATATGTTATAGTGGAGAACGGGATGGGCACTAGACCAATAGTGCGATTGTGGTGGTCTGTGTGAGTCAGTGAGTGTGACTATGTAAAACTAGGGATTTTAGTATTTTAGATTTAGTATTTTAGTGTAGTACACAGTAAAGTAGACTTTTAATTAACTAATTGAGTTTTTATTTTTTCTGGAAAATTATAAATGTTTATTTTGTAATGGATCCATGGGTAGGGCCTACGGGTCCGTGCTTGGACCCAAACCCAAACCCGTTATTTTTTTAAGGAGTCGGACCCACCCTAAACCCGTTGGATCCAAATTTTTTGGACCTAGACCCATTTCAATGGGATCCGGCTGGATCTGGGCTCGACTGTCATCCCTAGCTCCAATCAATTCATACTTACTTTTTAAGATAAAACTAAAAACACCAACCATACCATCCATGGATAAATGTCGTTCTTCTCCAACAACTGCGGCCCTGCGGGACCCCAACTCCAATTTCAACAGTCTCCGAAAGAAAAAGCATTATCAACTACTGGTTTAATTTACTACTACTAGCAATGGCAATTTCCAATAATCTCTGCTTCATCTTCACCGCAATCTTCTCGCTCCTCCTTATCATCCCCGCCTACTCCCGCCACCCTCATCTTCCGCCGGCCATCGTCTACGTCACCGACTTTGGCGCCGCCGGTGATGGCCTCCACTACGACACCAAATCCATCCAATCGGCGATCGACGCGTGTCCGGCTCCGAGCCCCTGCCACGTGGTATTCCCTGCACCTGGGTCGTACCTGACTGCGACGGTCCACCTGCGATCCGGCGTCGTATTGGTGGTAGAAGAGGGTGCGAGGATTTTGGCTGGGACGAAGCAGGAGGATTATCCGCGGGAGAGGGAGAGATGGTACGCTGTGATTGGGGAGCAGGTGGAGAACGTGGGGATCACTGGTGGAGGGGGAGATCAACGGGCAGGGATTGAAGTTTGTGGAGAGGTTTGATGAGAGGAAGAATGTGATGGTGAGTTGGAATCAGAGTGGGAGTTGCCTTGGGGATGAGTGTAGGCCCAGGTTGGTTGGGTTTATTGGGTGTATAAATGTTAGTGTCTGGGATGTTAACCTCATTGAGCCTGCCCTTTGGTGGTGCGTCTTTCTCTCTCCCTTCTCTTTCGTTTCTTATCCCTTTATTTTTTGTTTGGGCAGATGACATGTATGATGTTTTTTTTTTTAATCCTTTTTTATTATTGAAATTCAACATGCTTAAATGTTCATAGAAAATAGCAAAATTACACCACAAACCAGCAACCACCAACTCTAAAAAATATGAGTATTGAAACAAGACACATCTAAAGTATATTGCCTTGGTATAGAGTCGTATATTAGGTATTAAAATGAAAAAAAAAAGATATGATTGATTTCTATGATTATAATATTACATATAAATTGTGTAAAATTATACTTTTATCCATAGTTTTTAAAAATTTACAAAGAATGTCTAAATATATCCATCACATTAGGTTCATTCGATTAATGTGTTATTTGTAATTGTTGACACTATCAACATATTACTTTTTATAATTGATAATTAATAGTATCTATAAAAAAAATTGGTGAAAAAAACTATAAGAAATATTAGTTCCATCAAAAGCTAGATGCATAAAGTCCGTCTTTCCCCAAGACTTGTATAAAATTATATTTTTATCCATAACTTTTAAAATTTACTAAAAAAGTGTCTAAAATATAATTATCGGCCAATATAGTTCATTTGATTAAGGTGTCGTTTGTAAATGTTGCTGAAGTCAGCACATTCCAAACTTTTTATAATTGATAGTCGATAATATTTATTAAAAAAATTGATATAAAAAGTATAATAAGTATTAATTTGTCAAAAGCAAGACACATAAATCTTTATCTTTCCCAAGTCACATATCATTATCCTTTTCTTTTACAAGGGCAATGTTGGCCCACCTATTAAACCCCTTCTATATGGTGTAAAACTGGAATAATACACTAGCTGGCAGGATCATGAAGGAACCTTAGAAGGATTAACAATTCTCACTAAGAAAATTATGGTCACGAACATCTGAATCAGGATAGGGAGCATAAGTTGAACTAGAAACGTTGTTTATATCTGATTCAAATTGCAATCTCGACTTAAAATGATTAAAACCAGGACAAGTTGTTTTGTATTTGATGCTTATGGTGGGTAATTCCCTTGTGAATGAAGAATGGGATCATGTCCGATAGCTTGATACCAGTTGATTTTGTCCAACTTTTGATGGTCGTCAGTTAGTTTTGATGGTCTGGATTTTTCAGACTGCGAGCAAATGTGTTGCCCATGAGAGCTTTTTGTTGTTTTGGTTTTGATGGTCTTCAGTTAGTTGTACAAGTAACAAGTGTGCTTTGGTAAACTCCATCTATGGGAACTTCCCTTGTCAAGTACTGGCTGATATGATATGTTTGGAATTTGCAGCTTGCATCTGGTAGGCTGTGATAATACTTACATTCATGACATCTCCATCTACGGTGACTTGAATTCACCAAACAATGATGGAATAGACATTGAAGATTCAAACAACACAGTTATTACAAGGTGCCATATTGACACTGGGGACGATGCTATTTGTCCAAAGACCTCTAATGGTCCTCTCTATAACTTAACCGCTACTGATAGCTGGATCAGAACTAAATCTTCTGCCATCAAGCTTGGAAGTGCCAGCACTTTCGATTTTGTGCATTTGTTCTTTAACAATATTACTGTCTTTGAATCTCACCGAGGGCTTGGATTTCAGATACGTGATGGAGGTACGTACTTCCCTTCCTTCCAATATATTTCTCTTCATTTTTCCCTTCAGTAACATTCTGACATAACAATGTCACTCTGTTGTATAGGGAATGTGAATGATATTACTTTCTCCAACATAAACATAAGCACAAGATACTATGATCCATCATGGTGGGGTAGGGCAGAGCCGATCTATGTAACATCTTGCCCTCGGGAGTCCGACACAAAGCAAGGTTCAATCTCAAACATCAGGTTCATCAACATCACCGCAGTTTCAGAAAACGGGGTTTTCCTGTCAGGTTTAGAAAGGGGACTCATAAGCAATCTGAAATTTAGCAACCTGAACCTTACTTTTAAAAGATGGACAAATTACACAGGAGGGTTGGCGGATTATAGGCCTGGGTGTTCAGGCCTTGTGAAACATCGCATGGCTGGGATAATCATGGAGCATGTTCAAGGGTTGGAAATTGAAAATGTGCATATGAGATGGTCCATAGATGGGTCAGTTGGGTGGGATAATCCCTTGGATTTCCTGCCTTCCACTGTAAATAACATTTCTTTCACTAACTTCCACTCCGGGTTGTTACTTCAGCCAGTAGATTTTATGTAAATGTGTCAAGGATACTGCTCTTTTGGGTGTCATTTGGAGAGACCCACAGTTCATTGTTCTCTGATCTGGTTATTTTGGGGAAAAGAAAGCATGGATTGTAATGAGCAGTTGTTAATAGAGATGTGGACCAGTGCTTGGTATTTCCAACTATGGTGTGTTGAGTGGAATAAAGATGGTTTGCAAGATAGCAAGAAGGGCTTGTGTTGTACTCATTTGTTGCTTCTGTCTTGAGCTTCTCCCCTCTCCTTTTATTGGTTAGCAAAGAACACAACTTGATAGTGTTTGTTAATTTGGTCATGAAAAATATAGCCCTATTTGGCTATTTGTGGTAGATACCAGTTTAGCATGGACATTTCTCTTCATTTTATTCAAGTTTTATCTACTTTTCAAGACGAGTAAAGAAATATTGAATACTAAAATTAGCAATCTACTTGATTTTCATTCAAAGGAAAAAAAAAAAGTACGTATATCTTGAACAGTTTAGATTTGTTGCATATCCAACTAATCAATTTACATTCAAATACTCCCTCCGTTTCATATTAATTGACACTTAAACTAACTTTTTTTTGTTCCAAAATAATTGTCACTTTCCATTTCTCAATCCCGAACTTAATTATTTTACCTTTATAATTATGTTACTTTTTTTACTTTTCCAATCAACAAAACTACTCCTACTCACATGCTCTCACTATCCACACCTTGATATGGAAAAACAACTTAGAAAATAGTGATATTTAATTATTTTTTTTAATAACGGTAAGCAAAACAGCTAGGCAACTCTTCTTTCAAGAGACAAACCTAGCCTATCTTCATGCAAGATACAATTTAACCTGGTAGATTCACTATGATTTCAGAAATAAATACCCCCAATGTTAAGACCAGCTTTAGCGAGCCAGTCCACGGCTCTATTAGCTTCACGAAAAACGTGGGTTATCTTGAAATAGGAGCATTGAGCAAGGTAGAATTTGATGTCACAGAGGATTTGATGGATGGTCGAAGGAGTATCACAAAGACCTCTGAGAGCGTCGACGACAATTTTATTATCTCCTTCAATAACAAGGTTGTTTAGACCAAGACGAATAGCCGTCCGAAGACCGTTGCGTAAAGCAGTGGCTTCCGCCACCAGGATGGAGGACTGGCCCAAGTTAAAGGAAAATAGTGATATTTAATTATCTAGGTAGTTTTTTTAGTTAAGCATTGATATATGCAAAATTATGAAATATGAGAACTAATTTGGAACGGAGGGAGTAGTTATTATACTACTAATCTAGGTGTATAAAATAATTGTATATCCAGGACGTACTGTTCATTACAATATTAATACAAACTATATTTTACTGAGTAAACCTTTCAAATGTACAGTGAATGGACCATATAATTTGCAAATTTAAGTGAGAGTGTGAGACTCTTTGTTATTGGGGTTTGATTTTTGCAGCCCCCCATTTTATTATTGTAGCCCCCCATTTTTCATTTCATACCCCTCCCTCTCTCTCTCTTCTTCCTTATTCTCTCAAATCTCCTAAACTAATTTATCTCCAAATTCTATATAATTGTCTTTGATTTTTGAAATCGAATCTATAATGTCAAAGGAAGGTGACAAATCATCTGAAGAGGAGGAAGTTAGTTTGTAAATTTTATTTTTATTAAGTTTTGGTAAAAATTTAGTTTTCCGAAAAAATTTCAGATTTTTGGCCGGTGTCGCACGCCCCAGCCGGCAAACCGCGGCTGGTTGCCGCACGGCGATCGCGGCAATACGGCGATGAGTGCCGCACGCCGATTGCGGCAATGCCGCGGGTGTATAGCAAGGTCGGTGCGGCACGTACCGCGGCCTTGCCGCGATCGGCGTGCGGCATATACCGCCGTATTGCCGCGACCGCCATGCGGCAACCAGCCACGGTTTGCCGGCTGGGGCGTGCGGCACCGACCAAAAAACTGGAATTTTTTTTAAAATGATTATTGTATTTAAATCTATAGTTATTATTATTATTATTATTATTGTTATTATTATTAATTATTTATATTTGTTAATTTTATTCAACTTAAATATTGTGTTATTATTGTTGTTAATATTATTGTTTTTTTCACCAAAGAAAAAATATTATTGTTATTATTATTATTATTGTTATGTGTTGATTGTTATTGTTATTGTTGTTAATATTATTATTATTATTATTATTATTATTATTATTATTATTATTATTGTTATTATTATTGTTATATGTTGATTGTTATTGTTATTGTTATTGTTGTTAATATTATTGTTATTATTTTTATTGTTATTATTAATAATGTTTTGAAGTGTTAATTATTATGATTATTAATATATAATGTGTTTATTGTAATTGTTACTTGAAGTGTTAATTATTATGAATATTAATAATATTTTTAAGGGATATTGGATTCTAATAATTCCTACTATCACAAATTGTATGGCAATAATCCCTACTATCATTTTGGATTCTGGTGGTCGAAAAAAAAATAAAATTGTATTGTAGTGGTACCAAATCCATCACCACATTCTTTTTATTTTTTCCATGCCTACCCCATATTGTTTTTGTTTTTTTGGTTCCTACCCCTAGATAGGTAACGAAGTGTAGTTACTAAAACATTTTTTAAATTATTTTTTTGAGATTCCGAGCAATTATTATGATTTTTTAAAAGAAATAAAATTGAAAAAATCATAAAAACTTGAAAAAAAATTGAAAAAAATTGGGAGAAATGTTGTAAATTCATTAAAAATCGTGATAAAGTGTTATACAAAGTTTTGAATCTAATGCAACACAAAATCTATGATATTTAGCGTATACACTCGATTTTGTCCCACTACAATACAATTTTATTTTTTTTTAGACCACCAGAATCCAAAATGATAGCAGGGATTATTGCCATACAATTTGTGATAGGGATTATTAGAATCCAATATCCCTATTTTTAATAATGTTTAGGGTTTAGTGTTTAGGTTTATGCATGTTATTGTTAATATTATTGTTATTAATATTATTGTTATGTTTAATAATGTTATTGTTATTGTCACTGTTATTCTAAGCGAGTAGTTTTATTGTAAGTTATTATTTAGTATAATTTGGTGGAAAAAATATTACGATTATCAATATTATTATTAATCAATGTGACACTGTTCTGCAGGTTGAGTTAGAAGAGTTTGGCAGAGACGGTGTTGATTATTCATCGTTATTTGTTACAGAAGATGTGTTTGATAATATAGAAGCAGTGCTTCAGTGGGCCAACCTAATAGCTCAGGTCATTGGGTTTAGGTTCGTAAGGGCATCATACAAGCAAAAAGATTTGGACAGTCCGCGAAGGTGTTACTTGAAGTGTTTTAGGTATGACAAATATCGTGGGAAAATTACTGATCTTGATGCAGCAGCGACTGGTCGATCGACGTCGACGAAGGCGTGCGGTTGTAAATTTGCCATTGTAGCGTGGACCCGTAATGAAACGGAATGACGATTTCGTGCTTGCGATGGAGACAGGGGGATACACAATCATCAATTCATCGTGTACGAGGAAGGACATCGTCACGGACACCCGTTGAACCCTGAGATGAAACAACATGTGCGTGAAATGACCGACACGGGGTGCACGCCAGCCACGATACAGACATCGCTGAAGATAAAGTTCCCTGGTTGTAATTCAAACGTTCGACAAATATACAACGAGCGGGCGAAGATGCGCGCCGAGGGTATGGATGGGAGGACAACTGCCCAACAAACTCTCCACTTGGCGAAAGCTGGCAGGTACGTCTCATATACAAACTTTGATGATGATGGCAATCTTTGTCAGCTCTTTTTATGCCACCCATACTTGTTAAAGTTGGTCCATACGTACCCAAATGTAATTCTCATCGACAGTACATATATGACAAACAAGGCGAAGTGGCCCTTGTGCGAGCTAGTAGGTGTGACACCAACTAACAAAAACTTCCAGGTTTCTTACTCATTCATGCGGGACGAGAGGAAGGATTCATATGAGTGGTTGCTTTGGAAGTTGCATGAGTTGTTGGGTCCCGATGTTAAGCCGAGTGTGTTTGTGACGGACAAAGAGTATGGGTTGAGTGGAGCTATTGCCAATGTCTTTCCAAGTGTGCCTCACCTTTTGTGCATATGGCATATTGGGAACGATGTGGAGAATAAGGTCAACGCACTTACTGGAGGGAAGAAGAATGGTTGTGGGCTACATTTCAAACATCATTTCTGGAACCCCATTGTTTATGCAAAGACCGTTCAAGAGTTCAGATGAAGTGGATGACTCTCTAAAGCGTGTGGATTGGAAAGAACAAAGAAGTTGTGAATTATCTGAATGATACGTGGATGCCGTATAAGGAGAAATTTGTTTGTGCTTTCACCGATATGGTACCTCACTTTGGGAACACTGCGACTTCCAGGGTGGAGAGTCAGCATTCTACCCTGAAATATTATATCGGAAGTGGGAGAGGCACATTTGATCGTGTCTTTGTGAGGATTCACCATCATTTGGAGAATCAACATACCGAGATTCGGAGGGAGCTTGAGCAGTCTAGGAGTTTGCACAGATATCATAGGGAATCTCGATTCCTCAAGCATTTGCACGGTCATGTTTCTCATCATGCCATTGATTTAATCCCTAACTGTCGATACAGGTAGGCCAGTGTAATCGTACCCCAAGCAACTGTATTGACAATATCAGTGCTAGGCCACGGATGCGGACGAACTCTATCCCTCGATTTATCCACGAGGATAGTGTTCCCTAACAAGCTCAACAACCATGCCCGTGTCCTATGGGGCAAGGGGTACATGGGCGAAACAACAACCGACCTCAAATCGACATCAGTCATGGCACCCTTGTCATAAATGCCCATTTGCTTTAGATCTGGCATTGGCTTCATGAAAATAGCTTGCATGAACTCGTTAACCGCTGCCCGATGAAGACAATCAGGCATCACACCATCAACTGGAAGGCCCAAAATGTGTTCCACATCATGCAGCATGATAGTCATTTCACCAAAGGGAAGGTGAAACGTGTTCGTGTCGGGTTGCCACCTCTCAACGAAGGCCGAGATCAGTGTCATATCGATGTTTTCATACATTAAATCTACCAAAGCGGTCAGTTGGACATTTTGCAGTGCACTCTGGCATACGGGATCCATGCTGGACCTCATTGACCTCAACTCCCTCAACGCATTCCTCTTAGTCACGCACTCAAGAACTGCTGCCGGCGAGCGCTCCCGGCCATCCCATATTACCCGAGCGATGTGACCTCCAAAGCTCGGTATAATGTCCCCCAATTGTGGTCCACCGGGAACATTATCGTGAATCTTCCAGTCTTCCTCATTTCTCCGGCTCCTCTTATGCCTGCTGCTGTTGCTGCTGCTCGCCCCAGCCTCATCACCGACCTCTCCCCCATGTCGAAATGGGGCAAACCTCCCTGATGCATCTCTCAACGGCTCGAACCCCGTTGGCCTGTAGACTGAAGTAGGAGGAGGCACTAAAGGAGTAGGGATCGCCCCCGGGCCTTCAGGCTCTGTACCTTCATCCCCCGTTGTCTCCGTCTCGATATAGTCATCAACATTTTCGTTAATATGTTCAATGAAGTCATGCGTGGTCTGACTGTCTGTGTCATCCAGCTGGCCAACCGCATCAACAGGTGCTCCAATACCTCGGCCAGCACGTCGACGTGCTGACGCAGTCACATTACATCGGTGCGGGTCCCCAGTTTCACCCCTCCTCCAACCAGACGGAAGTTGGTTCGACCTATCTAGAAACTCCTTGCCCCTACCTGCCATTTTAGATCACCTGCATAATAATAAAATAAATATTATCGCCTAGTTGCTTTATATTTAAAAGATTTTAGATTAGGGTTTCCTCAAATTATCGCCTCGCTAAATACGTACGTGAAATTCATACACTAACTTAAGTCTACACTAACTCAAAATTTTATAAAAATCACTACATCCTAAACCCTAAACTACACAAATTTAATTTTAACAGTCTATTGTGCCCTAAATTAAATAATAACAATAATATTAACATTTAGGGTGATAATTAACATAATAACAATTACAATTAAATAAAATAATGACAATAGCAATCACCGTAATAACAAAAGGAATTCATCTTTAAATATAATATTGACAACAAAATTACAATTATTAAATATTCATCTTCTACAACATTATAATTATAAACATTATTATTGCTAATATTATCATAAATATCTAATTAATAAAAGACATTAACAAAAATAATAACAGTTATATTAACAATAATAATAATAACAACATTAATATTACTAATAATAACAAATTTAATTTAATAAACCAAATTAATTAAAATTACATTTAATAATAATAACAATAATAATAATAACAACATTAATATTACTAATAATAACAAATTTAATTTAATAAACCAAATTAATTAAAATTACATTTAATAATAATAACAATAATAATAATAACAACATTAATATTACCAATAATAACAAACTAAATTTAATAAACCAAATTAATTAAAATTACATTTAATAATTATAATAATAATAACATTAATATTAATAATAATAACAATAATTACAATTAAATTTAATAAATTGAAAAAAAAAATAAAAACGGTGCCGCACGACAAAGAATTCGGCAAACCGCGGCCGGTTTGCCGCACGCCGATCTCGGCAAACCGGCCGCGGTTTGCCGAATTCTTCATGCGGCACCGTCAGTTTTTCCAGAAAAAAACAGTTTTTCGTGGTTTTTTTTTTCAAATTTCAAACTCAAATTTAACAATTATAAACACATAAAACTTACAAGAATCTCGTCGATTATAACCCCCGGGAAGATGTTGATGTTGTAGCGTCCCTCGTCGTCGTTGTTTGAGAGTATTTTTTTTAGAGAGATAAAGTAGAAAGAAGGTGGAGAGTGAGATTATGAGGGTGAAGGACGTAATTGGAAATTATAATGAAATGGTGGGCGACAATAGTAAAATGGTTGGCGACAAATAGTAAGCGAGTTGTTATTTAGAGTGGAGCATAGATGAATATCAAGTTTATCAATTATTAAGACATACATAAGTCACGTAAGACTTAAGCTCAGTTACATTAATCGGACATTGGAGTTATGACTCAAACCACATTGATTTTACACCAAAATCAGTTTGCTTATTCTTAGACAATTTAGGTTTCAGTCTGACATATCCCAATTTAGAGTGGCATGGATTACCGGGTTAGCGACCCCAACTGTGTGTGGGGTTAAGCCAAAGTTGCAAACTGAGGCACACCCAGAACAAGATTTCGCCTTCTGGCTAAAATGCTCAACAATATCAATTGGGCAGCCATTGTTGCTCAACGCATGCTTCCTATCTTCCCTAGAAGTAGAAGACCATTGTCCCGCCATTTTTGTGTGGAGATGTTCCCGCCACCCCATTCGAAGTTGAGGGCTTTATGCTCCAATGGTCAGTTGAAGGAGGCCTTGCTTGAAATGGCCGTTCAGGGGTTGGAGATGAAGTTTGAAGGCTATGATGCCATCTTGAATGAATGCGTAAACAAAAGGGCTCTTAGAGAGGGGCAAAGAGTGCATGCCCATATGATCAAAACCCAATATCTTCCCCCTGTTTATTTAAGAACTAGGCTCCTGGTGTTGTATTGTAAGTGCGAGTGTTTGGTTGATGCACGAGAGGTGTTCGATGAAATGCCTGAACGAAATGTGGTTTCATGGACGGCCATGATTGCGGGGTATTCGCAAAGAGGGTTCTCCTCAGAAGCTCTTTGTCTATTTGTACAGATGTTAAGCTCAGGTAAATGTTGTATTGCCTGTCTAGTTTTAATGTGCATTCTACATTCTGTTTACGAGATGATGAAGGATATGTTGATGATAAGGTCGTTTGATTTCTTCATTGATTTCGTTCCACATAATTACATGCTGACTTGATTGTATTCTTTTCTACATTTTCTCCTCTTTTTCTCTATATCTTCCGCACAATGCTGATCAGCCCATAAACTCGTGCAGGTACGGAGCCAAATGAATTTACCTTAGCTACTGTTCTCCCTTCATGTATAGGAGATTATGGTTTCAATTGTGGAAGACAGATCCACTCTCTGATAATAAGATCTAACTATGACTCCCACATATATGTTGGGAGCTCGCTTCTAGATATGTATGCCAAGGCTGGAAAAATCCATGAAGCTCGAACAGTTTTCAACGGTTTAGCAGAGCGAGATGTTGTCTCCTGCACAGCCATAATTTCAGGGTATGCACAATTGGGGTTTGATGAAGAGGCAGTCGAACTATTTCGTAAGCTCCAGGAAGAAGGAATGAGTTCAAATTATGTTACTTATGCCAGTCTCTTAACTGCACTATCTGGACTTGCTGCTTTAGACCATGGCAAGCAAGTCCACGGTCATGTTTTGCGACACCAAGTTCCTTCTTATGTAGTCCTGCAAAACTCAATGATTGATATGTATGCAAAATGTGGAAATTTAGTCTATGCAAGAAGGATCTTTGACACCATGCATGAGAGGCCGGTCATCTCATGGAATGCCATGCTTGTGGGGTACAGTAAACATGGAATGGGATCAGAAGTGGTTGAACTTTTCAAATTGATGAGAGCAGAACAGAAAGTTAAGCCCGACAGCGTTACTTTCTTGGCTGTATTGTCTAGTTGCAGCCACGGTGGATTGGAAGATGTAGGACTTCAGATATTTGATGAGATGTTGATGGGCAAATATGGGGTGGAGCCAAATATAGAGCATTATGGCTGTGTTGTTGATTTGCTAGGACGTTCTGGGCAGCTGGAGAAGGCTTTGAAGTTTATCAGCGAGATGCCATTTGAGCCAACTGCTGCTATTTGGGGTTGCCTTTTGGGTTCTTGTAGGGTGCACTCCAACGTTGATGTAGGTGAAGTTGTGGGTCGCCAACTTTTAAAAATCGAACCTGAAAATGCAGGCAATTATGTCATCCTCTCTAATTTATACGCCTCAGCTGGAAGATGGGAAGAGGTGAGGGCTCTGAGGGAAATGATGAAGGAGAAAGCTGTAATCAAAGAACCGGGAAGGAGCTGGATTGAGCTGGATCAAATTCTGCATACTTTCCACGCGAGTGATCGGTCCCATCCAAGGAAAGATGAAGTGCACACAAAAGTAAAGGAACTCTCAGTTCGGCTAAAGGAAGCTGGTTATGAACCGGATCTTAGTTGTGTGTTATATGATGTTGATGAGGAGCAGAAGGAGAAGATACTTCTAGGGCACAGTGAAAAGCTGGCTTTGGCTTTCGGACTTTTGAGTACTTCTGAGGGAGTGCCACTCAGAGTCATCAAGAACCTTAGGATTTGTGTGGACTGCCATAATTTCGCCAAGTTGATCTCGAGAGTGTATGGAAGAGAAGTGTCTCTGAGGGATAAAAACCGGTTTCACCACATTGTTGGAGGAGTCTGTTCTTGTGGAGATTACTGGTGATGTTCAAGTTCTAAACTCTGCTCTGTGTGATTCAGGACTTCACTGCTGCAGCAGATGCAGACTATGCAGTATGCAAGATCCGACTTTCTCCCGAGATTTGGGAATCCACTGGAAGTACGTTCGCTTGATTTGTCACATATGAGATTGAGATTTGATGAAATACAGCACAAATGTCTGCACTAAACATGCAACCCCAGCAAGAGTTCATCAGCAACCAGACTACAGCTGAAGCTTGTCACTTTTCAGAAGTTTCAGTTCTGCTCAAGGTCCTTGATTATTTACGGTGCTTTCTGGTTTGAATTGATACTCTGTTTACAAACTGAAAACAAGGTTGACATCGCGGGTTATCAATATGCCGAGAAATGATTCTTTCAGAGGCGTGATTGAAAGGACACGGGAAAGGAGCACAAATGAGGCTTGCATTGCATGAGATGATTATATGAAGGCTTCTTTATCCATGGATGCTATCTTATATCCCATGCTCAATTCCTCCATGTAAATCCAGTTCAAAGATGTTTTGAGTTTCCTTTATCTGTAATTTCAAAGACATTGCCTTTTAAACCTGATATGGAAGATGATCCCAAATGTATGATGTAGTTCTGAAATCTTTTGTTCACAGCAATGTGAATGGAGATTATTTATGAGAATTTTGAGGAGTATATAATCTTCCTTTTTTTGAGGAAAAAATAAAATAAAATTGTGCCTTCTTATTTATAACTGGTGTAGAAGCCTATAGAGAAGCTCTTTATAAAGGAGCTACATAGGACTTTGAAAAGAAATGTAAACAAAAGAAGAGAAGTTTATTGGGTTGGATATGGAGACTAATTTTGGGTTGGTCTCTATGTCTTGAGGAGCAAAGTAAAAGAGTTTGAGTGGGAATTAAGTTGTTGATTTGTTATCCATCTCTTTTTGTAATTCTTTGGCTGCAAGGACTCTATTAACCCTAAATAATTGTGTTATCTTATATCACAAGAGATTGACCTATAATTTCTGTGTCACTGAGAGAATTGTATGAAGCTCATCTGTGAGTATTGAGTTCTCATTTTGTAATTCTAGGAAGGTTGTCACAAATTATGGAGGTCTGAGAATCTCTAAAACACTGTTGTAATCCTCTGATAGTGCATCGTTCATGGTTTTTTCCCGGTTTAGGTTTTTCCACATTAATTCTTTGTGTCGAATCTTTATTATTGTTGGGTTAATGGCCCAAATTCTCTTAGACTCATTATTTGACAAGTTTCCTAAACTTGTTTAAACTCCAAATTATTGGTTGCTATTAGGAAATTATTTTATTTCCTAATTATATTTAGGTCACTTTCCTAATTGTAATAACATTCTTGCTAAAACCTAATTGTATTTGGAGTGGGAGTCTAGCCAGAACGATAGGATGTTCACCCCTATAAATAGAGGTCTTTATTCACCTTGTTATATGTGGCAGACGTAGCCGATGTGAGAACCTTCAAAACTCCCCGTGAGGGTGGTACGGTGTTATTTCCACATCTTCACCCTACTAATCCTTGTGAGAGTGTATGAGAGATTAAATTTTATCTCTTATAATATCTCTTTTTTTCTACTAGTGGATACTGATTGCTGCCCGTGGTTTTTTCCCGATTTGGATTTCTACGTAAAAAATATTGTCTCACTTATATATCTTTGATCTTGTCTGTCTATTATTATCCTCGATTTCCATAATCATTCTAAATTCCTTCCGCTGCATATATTGCTCTATTTTACACCCTAACAAGTGACTAACAACTGACAACAAATCTGAATCTGATCCTAACAAGTGGTATCAGAGCTAGGTTCAATGAGATTCAGATCCTACCGGAGTTAGGTTATATTCCTTCAAGAGCCAGATACAGCCAGATTCAATCAGATTTCTATCCTACCGGAGTCAGGTGAGCCTGGTACAACCAGATTCAATTAAATTCTAATCCTGCCGAAGTCGGGTCAAATTCCTTTAGAGCCAAGTTCAATCAAATTCAAGATGAAGTCAGAATTTTGTTATTAGATTTGGGGTGATAGAGTGTTGTAAATAGGATGACATTGAGAAATTCACTGGCAAGATAAATTTCAGGGTTCTTGACGGTAATCGAAGAATTTGTTCCAAGGTGGAGATTGTTGGGTTAATGGCCCAAATTCTCTTAGACTCATTATTTGGCAAGTTTCGTAAACCTATTTAAACTCCAAGTTATTGGTTGCCATTAGGAAATTATTTTATTTCCTAATTATATTTAGGTCAGTTTCCTAATTGTAATAGCATTCTTGCTAAAACCTAATTGTATTTGGAGTGGGAGTATAGCCAGATCTATAAGATGTTCACCCCTATAAATAGAGGTCTTTATTCACCTTGTTATATGTGACAGACGCTGCCGATGTGAAAGTCTTCAAAACTCCCCGTGAGGGAGGTACAGTGTTATTTCCACATCTTCACCCTACTCATCCCTAGATTGTGAGAGTGTATGATAGATTAAATTTTACCTCTTGTAATATCTCCTTTTTCTACTAGTGGATATTGATTGCTGCCCGTGGTTTTTTCCCGATTTAGGTTTCCACGTAAAAACACTGTCTCACTCATATATCTTTGATCTTGTCTTTCTATTATTATCCTCGATTTCCATAATCATCCTAAATTCCTTCCGCTGCATATATTGCTCTATTTTACACCCTAACAAATGACTAACAACTGGCAACAAATCAGAATCTGATCCTAACAATTTATATTTTCACGTTTATTATTGTTTGTCTGCTAACAACACTCTGAGAGTCCTAACAAAGTTAACAATTAGGCTCATCGTCAACAAATGTAAAGACACCGGGGTTTGATAGATTTGGGGTGTGGTTTTTCAAAATTGGCACATTATTAGAATTGATATCAATATTGCATCCTGGATTTTTTTTTATTAATTATGGTAGTAAATTTCTTAAAAAGGCCAGGCATACTCTCATTACTCTAAATCTGAAAGTAGATAATCCTACTACAATTCAATTTAGGCCAATAAGCTTGTGTAATAATCTATACAAAATCATTTCTAAAGTTCTCAAAATACCTATTTCAAGATGTTTTGGTTGGAGGAGGGTCCTGAGGTATCTTTAGCCTTGGCCCAATATGATATGTATCGCTTTTTAAATGATAATGAATAATAGTGTCGCCTGTTGGAGTTTTCAAAAAAAAAAAAAGCTATTAACTATAACATTCATGTGACACATGAGATTACTAACAAATTTAAGAATGAGATTTTATATTTTCATGCTTAAAAGATTTAGTTATTTATGATACTTGGATTTAATTAGATAGATGAATGTATTACCACTATATTTTATTCCATCTTTCTTTTTTTTTTTTTTTGACGATGTCATTCTCCATTATTATTAACAATGAAGTTTATGATTTTTTTAAAACGACGATAGGTATTAAACAAAGTGACAAATTTTCACCCTACCTTTTTTTTTTGTATAGATGTTCTTGCTAAAAGGTTATATATGCAAATTATTGAAACAAATTAGGCATAGGGATTAAGATTTGTCCTTCTCCGGTGCAAATAAAATTCTTTATCCACTCTTTACCGTTGGTCTACCTTTTTTTAAAGATAACTTGGAAACAAAAGCTAAAATCCTTGTTATCTAAATTTTACAATCAATTTGGTTACTTGTTAAATTTCAGAAGTTAGCGGTTTATTACTTGGCTATGGCTCAAAATCATATTACTTAGCTTGGTTTGACTCATCTTAGCTTGAATTTTTTTTTAACTTTGAAATAAAATTCTAAAATTTAGCATTGAATTTATGAAATAAGGACTGAAACAACTTATTGTTGATCCTACAATACTACGGAGTAATTTATAACCTTTTGTTTTTGTGAGGAAGACTAATTTATAACTAAATAATAAAGGATAATATTTAACTTTAAAAATAATACAAGTCTAATTCAAAGCAAAAAAGTACCAATTTTATGTTTTACAACACATTAGACATATAGGAGTATATTATTATAAAATTTATACGTATCTTCATCTAATGATTAGTTATTTAGCTAAGTTCTTGCTGAACTTTCCCAAATTGAAACTGAACTTAATAAATATCTAAGTTGAATGGACTTTAATAAAACCAAACCTAAGTAGAATTTGAGATCACTTCCAATAATTGTCAAATCAAACCAAACCTAAGTAGAATTGGAGGGGCAAAAGTGAGATTGGAGAGGGTAGAGGGGAGATGGGAGATGGAGTGGCACTGGCAAAGGAGAGAGGATGCTTGTAAGCTAGACAGAGAAAAAAGGGCAACATATAATGACCCAATAACACTATTTTGCACTATGATGTAGAATATCTTGTAATAATCCTAATTTTTTTTTCAACAATAGAGTCAATAAACACTCAATAACACTCTACAAAAAAAAAAAGGTATTTTGCCAACAGGGTTTATCTGTTGGTAAAACTACAATATCTGTTGGTAAAAAGTTTTACCAACACATAATTATTTGTCATTAGCCTGTTGGAAATAAACCTGATTGTAAAAGTATTACCAACAGATATTGTAATCTGTTGGTATTGTTAACTAATGGCAACTGTTTTGTTCTGTTGGTGTTGGGAATTTTATACCAACAGTTAATATATGTCGGGGATAAGTAATATATACCAACATCTTTAAATGTTGGAAAAAAATATTACCCACACACTTTATCTGTTGGTAATACATTTTCCGCCAAATTTCAAAAACATTGTCCAACAAATAGATCTATTCGTAATACAATTGGTACAATTTTAAAACATAGATATCTGTTGGAAATAGTGAAGATAGCCTAATGCAATTTATAAATATATCATTACAATTTATAAATATATCATTACAAACAATTAAAACATTGACAATATCCGAAAAACCTTAACTTTTCATTCATTGGATGTTCTAAATTGTACAACAATACATATGTCTAAATTGAAATTTTACTTAATGAAGTGCAAAGTATCAAAATGAGACCAAATAGTTATTTAGATCATAGTTGCTAATATTCAAGAGTAATACTGTAAACAAAAACGTATGACTAAATTTAGTGTTCCCTGTTTACATTTTCTTAAACGATGTCTTCGTAATCGGCATCAGTATCGCCATCACCATCGTCTCACCTATCATCTTTAAATTGCGAAGACCTTCCGGTATCTCCTGCGAATTTGAAGAAATTAAATTCATAATAATTAGAAAACTTTTGCGAAATACCCAGAAAATCAAAAGATGCTTTTCTTAATCCCAATTGCCAAATTTAGTTTCACTTTGGGATCTCCAAAGTGCTTTTCATTCCCCATAATACGAGCTTGTCTTCTCATTTATACTATTTGGCATTTATCTGAAAATGCTAGAGAGAATCCACACAGGTGTTTATAGTTACTTATGTAGACATTGGCACACCATATGGAAATATCAAACTAATATATGTTAAGTTCCAAATTTGAATTATCTTGTAAATTTGGATAGCATTTTAGACAACTAAATGTTCAGTTCCTAGTTTCCACCACCTATTTGGTATCCTATATCCTAATCACCACTAGCCAAAGATCTAGTATTGCCTGCTCTTTAACTTTCACGTTAGTAGGTAAGGACCATAGTGAAACCATGTACAAGAGAATCAAAGTATTGCCTTCACCCAACTCAAAATAAATTGAAAACTTCCCCAATGCTTAAAGAACTCTTCTAATTCATTAATAAATTGAAAGCTTAGAAATCAAGCATCCTCAAAACAAGTATATAGAGAAGCTCACACATATCCCCAATGTTGCAGCAGAAAATTACTTCCCAGTGAGGTCCTCTAGTTAAACATAGCCTAAGCATAGGCTCCTTCAAAGTTCAACCACGAATCATGAACCTAAAATGCTCAAAATTTAAAGGTCTAATTTACCAGACAAGGGATATGAAACTGAAATTGTTAAATCCATGCCACCCAATTTGAACCTTTTTATTATAACTTCACCACGGAAATAATTCCAGTACTGCCTACTGCCTATGCCACCCAATTTGAACCTTTTTGCACATTAGTAAAGAGGCATGTTGTGGTTGCCGTTGACGAGCTTGATGAAGCACTTAATCCCCCCCCCCCGATTTGAACCTTTTTGCACAGTAAAAAAGAGGCATGTAGAGGCCTTAAGATTGGTAGATTCAAATTTTGGAAACAAGAACAAGTTGGTACACAAAGAAGTCTAAAGCCATGAGAGAGGAAACAAACAAACTTCCTTCCCAGCAGCTAGACTTCATATAACATAATTTACAACATTACAACGATTAATAGCAAATCTAGGACCAACACCACTAAGAGGAAAACAATGTTCGTAACATTGTTTCTTGGCCTAATGTATACATAGCCAACCTCCTTATGCTCCATTTTCTTTCTGTTCTGATCGTGCACATGTTACATTCCTGCATGAAGAAACAACTTTATAAGCAAACGAAACATGCGAACATCGGTCTCTTACTTTGGAGAACTTTCTCATATGGTGGATGTTTCTGCACTTGTTAGTAAATGATCGATCATCCTTATAGATCTACTTTCTCTTTGATGATTAAGGAAGAGACCTAAAGTAGAATATATCATCATCCCCTGTGCTTGGTGAATTTACTTTGTCTTCTTCGCCATGTGGAGAATGTGAACCCACACTTTTTATATCATCATTTTCATCCCCTTCTCTCTTGTAATTTCATGTGTACTGAATCTCTTGAGTTAGCTATGCTTATACTAGATTCACCCTCTTCTTGTGTATCTCTCCTTTCTATCATATGGACTTTCTTAGAGATGGTAGCAGATGTCCCCAAGACTGTTACAACACTCTGGCTTGACCTACAAGATAAACTCACAGTCCCCTCCCCTTCCTACAATCTGGTTATACAACTTTCTTGGAATTCTAAGGCGCAAACCCAGTCTCGTGTAACAAGAAAAAGAAATAAAATTTTTCTTCCAAACACCTTCCTTTGCACCAGCTAAGTTCACGTCCATATCATTAGTGGATCCTGTTTCCACTGTAAGATTGGAGATATCTTCCACACCCTTGCCTTAGTTGCCTAAATATCTTAGACAACTAGAGGCATCCACATCCATTTCTCTTGCCTCTGAGTGACACGTACACCTCACTAGAAGTATTGTCACTACCACTAGGGATCTTGTATCCATAATCTTGTATCACCTTCTCTCGTGTAGCTGAAACAACATGATCATGCTCACATTGCTTCGATTATAGAATTGATAAATTGGCTAAATGCACCCTTCTTATGGCGGTTATGATCCCAAAGTGGATCAACAACCTTTTTGTTGTCTGCAAAAAGCTTGGTATCTCTACATCCATCCCGAGAAGGTCCATACTCTAATTTCTTCAGCTCCCGCAACACAATCTTATTCTTAGGTTCAAACTTAAGTGTTATCTCTAAATCCAACCTAACATTTTCCACCATTCCTATGTAAGGAGGAGAGAGCTCTCCTATAGTGCACTTTGACATTATAAGTATCAAATTGCATAGCAAAGTCACAGTAATTTTGCGCAATATTATATTGTTCCAACTTCAACCAACAAGTTGTCATATTAGAATTGATATTCACTCCCAGTTCAAACATGAACTGTGTATCTTGACTATAAATTAGTATACCCATACACAAAAATTGGACGACCGGATCATACATGTTTATAGAACCAAGAAATTCATTAGCCTTAAACATAAGATTACCCTTATCTTTGAAGTCTCTGCAGCCTAAATTGTCTCTCATGGGTGGTTCTTTTTTTCAAGGCGTTCCAACACTGGCGGTTGTAATTCATCTTTCAACCACGACAAACTTACTGAAAACAGAACCTTAACAACACTAAACCACCAAACCCCTTAACGACAACACTGAGTAACAACAAACTTATTGCTGCTATCTCAAAACACCGCCATACCGCCTACATACTGAAAACACAACCTCCACACACACTAACACCTATTGAGCAACCAAATACACCCAACAAAATACTGCCAGATAGCAAAGCAAAACAGAACACCAAGAGAAAGGGAAAAGAGTATAACAACAAACATGGAACCAATGCAATCGAGTAACCACCACAAGGAGCAGCGACCTTCAAATAGATCAGCAGCCGATACCAAACATCGATTAACACCCAATTTTACCCTATAACAATGATTGCACACATCACACCTTAAAACTTTAGGAAAACCAAAACTGAAACAAACCAACCAGGCAAAGGAAATAATGAGAAGGAGAGGATCAAACTGAGGCAACCAGCGCAAATTAGTAAATGGTCGTCACTAGTGCTAGAAATCATAAACAAGGGATAGTGTTTTTAGGTTGGTGTTGGCGAAAAAGAACTTTCAAGAGGCGTAAAACTCCCAATTATTCTTATACAATAATTCAACTATTCTTCCACTTTATGCGTTATTTCGAGTTCTCGGATAAAAATGCCACCAAATTATATGAAAATGGCAAATTTGCCACCCAAAAAAATATTTTGAAACTCCCATTAAAATCTGTTAATTAGTATGAAAATGCTCTCAACTTGTTGGAAATGTTGAGTGACCTAGTATAACATGTGAACCCCTTCTAACTCACTAATTACCAAATCAACTGAAAAAAAACCCCCTAAAAACTAACCCCCCCTTCCTAATCCCTCCAACTCCCACCAGGCCACCACCTTCTTACCTCTGACCACCACCAATGTCCACTCAGTCAGTCACTGCCACCATCAAAACCACCGGCGCAACCACCCTCACCTAGTATCACCATCACTAACACTAACACCACCACCGTCCACCACTGTCCACCACCATTGTAAAACAACCACTAACACCCAAGAAAAACAAATCAAACCCACACATCCAAACCATCCAAATCAAATCAAGCCAAATCACATACACTCACATACCCTAATCTTAAAAAATCATCAATTGATTTTAACCCAAAATGCCCCAGAAAACATCAATTTTGTCGCTGATAACCGCTCGAAAACTCACTTTCTCTCTCCTATGTTTAGTTGGGGTGTTGCCAACAAAGGAGAATGATGCAACTATTGTTTTTTTTTTTTGGTGAGAAACTAGAGTTTCTTGAATCAACAATTGAAGAAGGAGAAGAAAATCCCTAATTTTTAGGTCTGGAACAAAGAGGGAGAAGGTTGGGTTATGGTGGATGAAGCAGGGGAAATGTGCAGTTTATTAGGTGCTTCCGAAACATGTGCTCCAAATTTTACAGTTGTTCACTCATATGTATTAGGTTGTTCATTATTATTATTATGATTGTTCACTTTGATTCATATGATTGTTCACTTTGATTCATATGATTGTTTACTCTCAAATATCAGAACCACTGCTCCGGGTGCATCTAATTTATATTGGGGGAAATGGGGGAGGGCTAAGGAAGAAGACGACCAAGGGAGGGGGGAGAGTTGGGTTTGAGAATTTATAACCGACTACACTAAGTTCTCATCCGGTAAATGGGCATTTTTGTCACCATAAACATAAAGTAATGGCAATTTCATAACATATTATTTTCGAGTGGTAAACTTGTCATTTTTACATAGTTTAGTGACATTTTTATCCACGTTATTTCAATTCCTAAAAATAAAACAAAATAAGTAAACCTTCAAGTGTTGAAGACGACGTCGTATAATCTCGAGGGAACCATCTTGCCATTATTCCCCTAAACTCGAAAACAAGTACTAGATCTCACGCCCTTCTCTCTCCCTCTCTCTTCTCTCCGTAACAATGGCGTCGCCTCAACCCTTGGCAGCGGCAGCCGGTATGCTACGGTCACGCCTGAGCTCAACCCTTCGAAGGCGCGGCGGAGGAGCAACCGACAGATGGACAAGCCCAGGCCACCAGGAGCGGCCCAACGGCTACCTCTTCAACCGGACACCTCCACCGCCCGGCCAATCTCGAAAGTGGGAAGACTGGGAATTGCCCTGCTACGTCACCAGCTTCCTCACCATCGTCATCCTCGGCGTTGGTCTCAGTGCCAAGCCCGATCTCACCCTCGAGACATGGGCTCATCACAAGGCTCTCGAGCGTCTTCAGGCTCAGCAGCTCGCTCCTCCTTCTTCCGATTCCTCTGAGTAATCAGTCCGCTTCTTTCTTACTCTTTTCGTGCTCATTGCATATGGGTTTTCTGTGTTTTTGTTCTGTGTTTTGTTGTTGATATGATGTGGGGGATGGATGGATGGATGGATGGATGGATGGATGGATGTAGGAAAGACAAAAATAAGGGTTTTGATGAACTATTGACCTCTTTGTCCAGGAATATTGTTATGTATTTTGGGGTATGCGCCTCTTTTCAGCTATATGATGGATCAGCTTTAGTTGGATTTGATTTGAGTTCTTTGTGATTTGGGTCATCATAATTTAAGTTGTGATTTTACATAGCTCATTGGTGAATGTTAGTTCGCACTGAATTATGGAATTATTGAAATTGATCTAGTTTAGTTGCGGATGATTCGGCTTTGCATTTGCTATCAATGCCGTGTTCGCAGTTGTGAATGGTATGGGCTTCCACTATGAGGCTAACATAGCGCCTGCTGCTCGATAAACTCTTGCATACTGATTACTGAACTCCTCTAGGTCTTTCTACTTGACTACAAGCTTAAACATGTTGGCTTATGTTATGTGTTTTGTCATTGTTAGCCTCCTCTGATCTTGGGAGTTCATTTACGTTTACCTCTGTCCTGCTAGTTCTTATTGGGGAATCCGATTGCCTTTCCTGAATTTGAAATCATTTGTGAGAGTCTGGAGAGAATACAAGTAGCTTTTGAGAAGTGATACACTGGAGAGAATACAAGCAGTTTTTGATAGCCTGTTAGTAGCCTAGATGAGTATGAACCACAGTCTTTCAATTCTGGATATGATGATGTAGTTTTACTTCTGTGTTTAGTTGTTCCAGATTGGCAATCATTCTTCTTATCTTTGGGCTGGTAAAGCTGTGCTCCTTTTTGAACCAATGGGTAAGGCTACCCTATGAAATGTGTCTGAAATTCCTTACACATGAATGGATTTTAGTGTTTTGTTACTTAATAAGTAGGTGTTGACTGTCAACTATTTTGATCAGAATGTGTGGAAAGTGAAAGCTCAAAGAGTTATTAGTAGGAGATGAGATTTGGATTTTGGATAAGGGCGTTGGTTATTAGATGAGCTTGGTACTAGAGAATCTCATGTTAACATTGTTCCTTGCCTTCCATCTGTTGTCATGATTCATGATGAGAGTGCTACCTTTGTACGGAGCTTTGTCCCTTGAATCTTAACCTTTCAACATGTTGAGGAACTTGGTCCTCATGTCTTCCTATTTGCGTAAATGAACAAGTTTTCCTTTGATTAGCTTGGTGGATTTTGTTTGTGTTTTTCTTTCTCTTTCTCTTTTCTTTTTTTCTTTTTTTTTTTGATGGGGGGGGGGGGTGGGGGAGGGGGTTTGCTATTTATTAATGTGTGGACGACTTAATGAAGTTCAATAATTACATAATATTTCGACCTCTTTTTTGTTTTTTTTTGTTTTCTGTTTTATAAAAATTTCTTTCAATTAGGCCATCCTGCTGTATTTATAACAGAAATGGACTTTATTTCTGGCTACATCGGGGTGCCTTGACTGCATTGATCTTAAGGTTGGGTGAATTTACCTGAGAAACTTGTGGCTTGGCGTTCCCATACGCTCTTTTGTCAATGTTTTCTGTAAGCTACTATCTAATGGCATCTTATCACTCCAGAAGTTGGATTCTTAAAGCGAAACCCTCTTCTAGTTTGTTATTCATACCATATACGATTGCATTGCCTGATGTGATTTGATCCTATCTGTTATTGAGGTTGAGGGTATTTATTGATCAATGGTTGTGAAGGAAATAAGGGACCAAAATTATTGTAGAGATGAGAAGCTGATAATGGTAAGGGTTTGTCAATTATTGAGGGGAACTAGGTAATTATGGTTGGTGTTCATGTTTGTCGGACCAAAGGTCATTTACTAGTACCAGTCCCGGTCAACACTGGACCAGTCGACCGCATCTGGGAGCCGGTTCCTATTATTTTTGCTCACCCGTAGTCAACTATGTCCTTTGCCAGAGTTTCTATGCGTATGTAAGAGTTGAAGATGAAACTCGTGAGCATTATTGATTGCTATAAGGTGTGTACTGATTTTAGTTCTTGTCTTTTTACATCCCTGTTAGGCTCCTGATAGGAACTATGTTACTTTCTGAAGTTGAATTTTGCTTGACCAGACTTCCAAGTAGTTGTGATGTCGTGATGATGTCTAATGAGTAAGGCTTCATGGTACTTTGTTGATCTATACAATAGTGGGAGCTTCATGGTTTATATAAGTAGGAGAAAACTTCCTTAGTCATTTGGCCCACCATTAAATGAACTTGAATAACGTACCTTAAGGATCTGTTTGGTCCTTTCAACATAAGATGGAAAACTTCCTTAGGCATGGCAAAATCAGAATTGGATGAAATGAATTCTATGATGAACCGTTCTGTCTAATGGCCTTTGGGTTTGTTTCTTACCTATTAGTATTTGGTTGAATGATACACTCTAATATTGAAGGTTTGTTGGATTTGGTCAAAACACAGTTATAGGACAAACCCTACTGTCTGATGCTAATTTGGTTTGTTCCTAAATAACATAATGTTTGGCTAAATGGGGCTGATAGTGAGACTTATTGTCTGTTAGATTTTGTCAATGTTTTCTATAAGTTACTAGATGTCTGTGTTTGTGTCTGTATCCACATATCTTCTGTTTTCTGGTGGTGTTGGTGCCTGGGCTTTTACTTGTAGTCTTTCGGCTAGAATTGACTTTGAATTATAAAAAAGGCAAGAAAAGGCCACTCACTTGAGTCTTGAAATCTGACAGTTTGTGTCCTTAGCAAATTAGCAATGTGTGTCCTAGTACGAGGTCCTGGTGGATATTTGCGTCTAATCGCGAAGGAAAAAGGACGCATAGGTTGTTATATGATCTATTGGATGATCTCCTCAATACTCAGCAGTACCTTTCAATGTTTGTTGCCCCCTTTTAATTCATTGATAAATGAGAACATGAAAACTCATTTTATTTCCCCATCCGGGGCGGTTATGATCCCTCCAATTTCTTCATGATTTGCTCTTCTTTTGCCGTCACTAAGTTTGGTTATGTCATGTTCAGTAGGTGATGGAGGGGAAGTAAGCGAGTTTTTTATTGACTTTCATTTTCTATGGGCCCTTTGACAGCCATCTGCTGTTAATCCTGTTATGGGAAGCGTTTCTTCAAAATGTGAGGCTGGTTTGAACTCCCAGGGCACTGAAAGTCTGAAAGGGGGCTATGCTAAGGTTACGATTGATTTAACACGATTGAAAATATAAGAAACACAAATTCTTAGGTGAGACGAAGTGAGATGGTCTTTTGACCTTTTTCCTTTTCCAATTGAGGGCGATAGTTATTGAGCGTATAATCTAGGAGTTTCTCAGAGGAATGCTTAGTGATATTGTAACTTTTCTTACAAAAATGGAAAAATAAAAACAGTTAATGAACACTGATCTGTCGCATGATATTTCTCCGCCGAGGATTGCAAAAAGGTATCAGCCTGACTTCATAGAAAAGTGCTGTGATAAACTAGCTCTACCAGTACAAGTCAGAAATTCAGAGCAACTAAATAGCCATGTAAGCTAAAAATTTGGATGCAATATTGGTTAATCTGTATATCCCTTGTGTCAAGTTTGAGGGCTCCTTTGATGCAAGTGAATTAGTGAAAAGGGGAATTTGGTTGTCACTTATGGATTGGGCTTTCTGCAAAAGGAGCAGACCATTAATCATAAGGGTTATTGACCCTAAAGGATGACCCAACTAGCAAATTAACCATGAAGGCATGGTAAGATCACTAGGTTTCAAATTGTAAAATATCAATTTTCTTCTTGTTTGTTTCAATTGCTCTACCCACCACTTCGGCCACTACAACCAGCACCACTACCTGCTCGCCCCACTCCGACAACAACCACCCTTCGGTCGCTACCTCGCCACTAGTGCAGGTGACAACCACCAGTGCTCCCATCTACATTCCCCTCTCAAATTCCATCTCTCGTGTCCCCCGTCTCTCCTCAATTCCCCCTTTGTCTGTCCATGGCTTTCGAGAGCTACACCAGGGTTGGCGACTTGCGACTTATCCACCGTAGTCTTTTCCGGAAATTTTGGGATGGAGGTAGTATTATGCTAATACAAGTACTACAAGGGGTTCACTATAAATATTCAGTTAGCCTCCTCCTACAACTACAAATTGTTATCTTTATGATGATTTATATTTATATACAAGTGATTCAAAAATGTTTTTCTTTCTTTTCTAGCTAGAAATTTACAAAACTTGCCTTTTACTAAAGTTCTTTTTCCCCTTTATCAGAAGGCTGTTCTTATTATGAAACTTTCTTTGTTTTATTACTATATATCAAATCTTGTCCAGTTAGTAGTTACTTTACATTCTACGATCCTAATCACCCTACCTTGCTACTTAAATTAATTTTCTCAAAACCATGTATATGTCAAATTTCAAAAGTGCCTCCAGACATGTCATTAATTGAACGAGTTAACTGGAAGATACCTAAAGTATTGGCAGCCTATTGCAAAATATGAAAATGAAGCAAAAATTTTGGGACACTCAATCCCTGAAAAAATCAAAATACATATCGATTGTCCCCTATTGAAGGGTAAGACAAATTATTAGACTGAAAGTGGATACCATGGAATAAGATATGGGGACAAAGCATGCGTTGCACTTGATACCATTCTTTCTACTAGTATTCATTTTCATATTTCCGGGCTAAAATTGTTTAGATGGACATATAATTGTTTTCATTTAAAATGTCTCATTAAACCTCTTCTACTTCTCTTTCATGAAATACAAGGTAGCAATTGATTTTTAAATTTTAAGTTAATTGAAATTGATTTTTCTAAATTGCAAAATTTTGGATATAACTCTTATATCTGACCACTCTATGGGGGTGTTTGGCTACCCAGCTTTTTGGGTAACTTTTAGCTTTTTGGCTAGCTTTTAACTTTTTTACTAAGGTTAAAAAGCTACTTGAGGTGTTTGGTAAGTAACTTTTTTATTTTAGCTTTTTGGACTCAATAAGCTAGTTTCCAAAAAGCTACTTGATGAAACTTTTTGAGTTAGCTTTTTACAAAAAGCTACTTTACCAAACATTTTTCCTACAATCAGCCAACCCAAACAGCTAAAGTCAAACAAATAATTCAAACACCTATCAGCTAACAGCTAATAGCTACCAACTACCAACTGGTTTCCAAACAGAGCCTATATCTTATTGGTGACAAAATTTTGAAGTATTGGTTTAAAAAGAGAGATTATTAAAAAGGTGGATAGCAAAAAAGATTATGGAAGTTGTTGGGACGTCCGAGGCATGTGATTGAATGGAGCAAAAGTAGTGAGTAGTGAGTAGTTGTCAGGGTAAAAGACTGAGTGTGCAGTGATCTTTAAGGCTACGTTAAGCTGTCTCTGTGTCGTCCCCCTTGCCGTACGCTTTCCCATTTATTGACAATGTGGCTACTACTGCTCTTAGAGACTGAACCAAGCGCTTACTTTTTTAAGATGCCAACATCAAATTATGGTTATTCTTATGGTAATGACTCTTGGGAGTTTTAAATGTGAATTAGGCTTCTTGGGATTAGTTATTTTCAAGTTAGAATATTTTTTCTGGATTAATTATTTTCAAGTTAAAATAGTAAAGTTAGGATTTTTTTGGGGAATTGTATTATTAGAGTGGATGTTTTTTTTTAGAAAATGTGTTACGATAAATTAGAATAAGTTAGAATAAGTGAGGATAGTTAAGTTTAATATGATAAAAGAACAGGGTTTTAGTGACCTATGTTGCTAAATACCTACCAGGTGAAGCGATCAGATGAGATCCATTAGCTTCAAATTTTTGATGGATTGGTTTTCGTCAGCTCATATATAACCATATTTATACAATTATGATCTCAGGATCATGTGATGTCATATATAAACTTGGGCATTATGATGAGATGGAAGCACAATGGCATCAAAACCAGGGTTCACAAGTATCATTTTTTAAAGGAATAGTAATAAATTGTTTTTTTATAGGTATAATGCCTTGTTCTTTTATGCGGTATTCTGCGGTATGGTGCGGTATGATATGGTGAAACTGTGGCGGGTTGTGGTGTAATTGTGGCGGGTTATTGGTATGTTGTGGCGAGTTTTTTTGTATATATATATAATAAATTGTAAAAAGTAATTTGTGGTGGGTTGTGGTGAATTGTGGTAGAATGATATTTTGTGGTGGGTTGTGGCAAACTACGGTAGGCTGTGGTACCGCAAAAAAGAATAGGGAAATTGATGATCGAGCATTAAAGCATATTCAATATTAGTTAAAAATATCAATACAAAACTTCACCATAAATATTAGGGCGTGTCTGTTTCAATGTTTATGATAGCATTTGTAATTATTGAAAAATGTTGATTGTTAAACACGAACGCTAACTACTAACTATAAATGTTAGTAAGTACTAGGGGTGCTGAAGAAAAACCTAAACTGAAAACCAAACCGATAGTAAAAATCGAAAAATTAATTAACCTTTTGAAGTTTTTGAAATTGCGGTTTACGTTAACGGAACCGATATTTAACAGTTTAGGTTTCGGTTTTACATTTTTGTGAAACGATTAACCGCGGCTAACTTGTTTAATTAATTTAGTACCAAAGCTTAAAATTTTAAAGCAACATGTTAATTTTTTTCCTTGATTGTTACTTTAAATTTCAAGGAACCGGTAGTTAAACCAAAAACCGAACCCAAACGTGGTTAACCCTATTTTCAATGCAGTTAACCGGCGATTTTGATTTGGTTTCGGTTTCAAGTTTTCAAATGCGATTAAATGCAAACCGGTTAATTGCATAATATGATTTAGGTTTAGGTTTACAAATCCTTAAACCACAAAAGCGGCTAATCGCATATGCAGTTAACTGAAAATACGTTAATCGGTTTTGGACACCTCTAGTAAATACATATGTTAGTCACTTCTTTTTTAGGGGGTGTTGCAATTCAGAAAAACTGGTTTTAATTGATCCAAGATTTAGAAATTACTCTTCCTAAAACAAAAAGGATTTAGAAATCATTCGCTGCATATACTATTTCTTAGAAAATGAGTAAATGTGGTTTAACGAGATATTTTACTTGTCCATTACAATCTAAATTGGAAAAATAATATTTTTCAACTATGAAATTTCTAACATATATAGTTGAATTCTTTTTCAACTATAGTAGTTGAAAATTACGTAGCATAACCTATATAAAATACTATACATCTATTAAAAATATTTATATCTCAATAAATACGATTAACTGTTGCAACATTTTATTTTGATCAATATATATTTTTAAGTAGAATTAGGGGTGTGCACTGGTCCAAACTCGGACCGGACCAGACCGAATTAGCTCGACCCGAAGACCGAATTTTCACTAAATGATAGACCGAGACCGGACCGATTTCACTTTAGACCCGGACCGGACCGAGAAAATGGATGGCCGACCCGACCCGGACCGATTGGACCATTCTCTTTATGTGTCAAAATAACTTTTGATTATAATAGTCGAATTCATAACTAGCTAGTAGCTGTCACCTTGATTAGGAAATTCGTGTTTAATTATACTCCATAAAACAAGTCCTTATAATTAGTTTACTACCAAAAATTCTATAATATATTAATAACAAACTAATAGTAATAGACTGTTTGTTTTTAAAAAAAAATAGTAACAAATTAATAGTAATAATATCATGGGTGTTTTATGTTTACTAGTAGATAGTAATCCCACATAATTAGGAAATTTGTATTTTTGAAAGGTTCTTATGAGTTGATTCAAATGCGACTAGGCAATAATCATTATGCTTAAATATGGTGAGTGTTTAATTTGAAAATATAAAAAAATAATTATGTTTATAGACAAAATATCTATTGGATTTGATTTTAATTAAATTACATATATGTAGAAAAGTATAAACCGGGTTAATCAATCCGGGTCGGGTCGGCCATCCATTTTCTCGGTCCGGTCTCGGTCTATCATTTAGTGAAAATTCGGTCTCCGGGTCGAGCTAATTCGGTTTGGTCTGGTCTGGGTCTGGACCAGTGCACACCCCTACCCCTAAGTAGAATAACCGGTAGTTTTACTTTTTAAATATGATACTAGAAAAAATTCAATTATAGTATAGAACCTTCTTAAAAATGTTAAATTTTGTAAAGATGTATGTCTCAATAAATAGAACTACTTATTGCAACAATTAGGGGTGTACATTATTCGGTCTTGAAAACCGATAACCGAACTGGATCAAACTAAACCGATTTTTATTCGATTTAGACTTTATCCCTTATTCGATTTTTCAGTTTATTCGGTTCACCCCCGACTCGATTTCGATGAAAACCCCAAATAGAAACATGGATTACCCGGTGTTAAACCAGAATCGAACCGGATTAAACCGAACTGGTTTAATTCGGTTCGATTTTCGGTTCAACCTTTACATCTTTTCGTTCTATTCGGTTTGGTTTTGAACCGATGAATAGCCCTTGCAACAATCACTCTGATCAATAATATGCATTGATTTCGATGGTTCAAAGGTAGAATCAATAATAGTTACACTTTTTAAATATAGCAGTTGAAAAAAAATTCAAATATGGCAAAATCTCCCTTTCAAACTATCAAAGTTATGGACATATAATTATAAAAACTAGGACAAAAGGTTAATAAACACTTTGAAATACTAAGGGTCGGTTCTTTGGGTTGATTAAATTATATAGCTGGAAATTGGAAGGAGTTAGTCAAAGATGAAAAGAGCCAGAATGAGTTTGTGAAAGTCAGAAAGAGTCTGTCAAAGTTAGAAGAAAATGTAAAAAGTTGATAGAAATTGAAAATAGTATGTTGGAAATAATCAAAATTATTGGAACGAGTTACAAAGAGCTGGAAAAAAAAATTCAAGTTTGTTTTAGTAGATCTAAAATTTATTTACTATCCTCTTAATGCTAGTTATAATATTTTTATATTCTGAATAGTTATAAATGACAATCACTTAGTGTCAAAAATATATTATAAAATATGTGTTTTTGTCTTGTTGTTTTGATTGTAAATTAAAATTAAAATTAATACAAAAAACAAAGTTCAAAATAAAAATAAAACTAGAAGTAAAAGAAAAAGTAAAAGTGTAATTAAAACTAAACATTAAATAAAAACTAAAAAAAAAAGCAAATCAAAGGTATATTTGGAGGGAAATATTGGAAGGATAATTTTACAAAATACTTATTCGAGGTACTCTTAAAGTATGTCAAATTATTCAAACATAAAATGAAAAGTGCAATCCAAATTATTATATATCCAAATTTTAATCTTCCTTATGTTGTTACATATGACCTGTGATAAAAGTTACATATGACCTGTGATTTTATCATGTATAGGAAGATATATTTTTTCATCTTCTCTTGTCAACTTACGACCTTCACTTTATCATAAATAGTGACATATTGATTATTTTTTCTTAATCCAAATTTTATTAATATCAATTGTTTTGAACAAATTTTAATTATGTCATTATAATTGATAAGTTTGCTTTATTTTTTTATATCGATCATTTAATATCTAATTTCGTATATTCTAAAATAAATACAGTATTCATATCATATAATAAAAGAGGAAGGACAAATTGAATTATTTAAAAAGGACAGTCTGGTGTACAATGCGTCTCTACAAGCAGAGGTATCGGGAAGGGTCCCACCATAAAGGTGTAATATAGGAAAATCTTCCCTTACATTTCTGCGAGAGGCTGCTTCCAGGAGTCGAAGTCGTGACCTTACGTTCACACTGTAAACACAAATTTCGAGCCTGAAATAAATGAAGACAAGAAATATGAGAAACAAATTAATTTTTATTGATATTTGAATGTAAGCGGGTACAATCTCTATATCAAATACAATAATGATGATCCTCTGATTCGATCTCCTATGACTTGGGTGGTAGAGCGCGGACGACGATCCGATCTCAAATGCAGTTTAGTGAAGAACTCGGTTGTAGTTCTTTACCTTGACGTCGTAAAGCTTGAGTCATTGATCTTGAACTTTGTCGACCTTGATCCTTGGCGCTGGGAGTGAAGCCGCTTGCGATTCGAGCTTCGAATTTTCGAAGTGCGACGCCGAATGCCGCGGGTAGATCGTGTGTTGAAAATGAGGGAAATGACCCCTATTTATAGGCTCTGAAGGCGTAGGGCTGCCTAGGGTTTGAGTCGGCTTTGGGCTTGGGCCCAAATTAATTAATTATTTCTTTAGTTTTAAATAAAGAAATAATTATTATTTTCTGTGTCACCTTGACACATGGCGGGCTCTGATTGGTCGGAATTTAATTCCATTTAATTTTTATCGAGTGGGTCCGTCGGGGTCAATTTTGACACGTGGCAGCTTGCAATTGGCTAAATAAAAATTAATTTACTTTCCACGTGTCATTTTTTAATTGGTTGACAAAATTTTGCCTCCTACAGATGCCCCCTTCGAGAGTCAGCCGCAGACACGAATTTTCAGTGTTTAAAACGGTTGGCTCTCGAATGAATTATCCAGGTCAAATATTTGACATGTGAAGAAAGAAAAAAATCGGAACATATCTATTTTTCTCCATCTTGGTCTAGTCATGATACATTTTTCTTTCACTTGATTGGCTCAATTCACTTGGAGGACACGATGACCCATGACCTTATTTTCTTTGACCTGTCTTTGCCAAAAAATGATTTTTCTTGATTTAAAAATAGTGTACACAACTCAATTTGACTTTATCATTCTGTGATTTCATGTGCTTGGTGGGGCGACTAGCCTCTGAATTTTTTGCCCCCTTTTTGTTTTAATTTTGCAGTGATAATGTCATAACCATCATCCGTAGTTTTAGGCTATTAAATTCATCCACTTTCCAACTAAGATAAAGTGATTTGAAGAATTTGTGTTGGAGTAAAACTCTCATATGTAGGTACACATATCACTATAAAAGGACATCCATTAGCTGTTTAATTTCGTCACCTATCAGCCATGAATTCTCTGCTGCAATTTTTGTTTCAAGATATGTCTTTCGAATGTAGGCAATCTTCATTGGCTCTTGACCTCTTTGCTTCAGTTGATCCTCTTCTTCCCTTCTTTCTCGTTCTATATCTCTGCTGCTTTTTCTTTTCTTCAAATTTGATATATGATATTTGAGAGAAAATTGAGTTGTACCCAGACTTCATGATTTGGATTCCCCTTTCTTTCTTTCTTTTTTTTTTTAAACGAAGAATCGGAACATCGTTGATGTGGTCATGGAGCTCCCCCTTTTCTAGTACTCTGTTTTGAAAACATAACATCGTTGTGCAGCCATGGCGTCTGAAAGGTTGAGATATTTGGGCAAACTATTATCCTTGGAGAACTTCAAAGGAGTTTTGAATATGATTTTACTTCAATCGTGGTTGAAGACTTAATTTACTGTCTCTTTCTCTCCTACTATCATAGCACTACTTTTTTTATGAGAAAAAAAAACTCATGGTTGAAATAATGAATTGAATCGAGTAACAATTGCTTCAAAATAGCCTTACTTCTGCCAACCCATATTTGCCAGAAAACTTTTACTTTTGTTCTTTTTTTTCTTCTTCTTGAAACTAACACCACTAATTTAATAATAGTGCCCAAAATTAGTGGCTACTTCTTCTCCTAATTTCTTCATATATATAATGCACGTACATAGTTTCCTATTTGTGTTTTTTTTTTCTTTTTTCTTTAACCCTTTTTTTCGTCTTTTTTGTTTGCTCTTTTTTTTTTGACAAGGATTTATTTTGACTGTTATTGTCTTCCTGACATTGATCTTTGTCATCGCCAGTGATGCTGCCCACTCCTCAGCGTGATGTCGTAGAGTAGTCCTAGACTACTCTCTTTAGGACTGTCTGGGTCGACCATGTCATCGCTTTGCTTTAGGTGGATTACTCCCTTGGCTGCTGGCATAGAGTTGTCCTAGACAACTCTCTCAAAAACGACAGTACAGTCAAGGTCGACTGGATCATTGCTTTGCTTTAGGTGGATAACTCCCTTGGCTGCTGGCATAGAGTTGTCCTGGATAACTCACTCAAAAGCAGATACCGTCGGTCGGGCTATCACTACCGAACACTCCTCGATCTTGAGAGTAGTCACAGACTTACTCTCTTCAGGACTGTCTGTGTCGACTGTGTCGTCATTGTGTTTACTCCTCGGGGAAGGTCTGATGTATTAGACATCTTTGAGGTGTCTCTTTCGTAATCGACTGGTCGACGGAAGTCATCATCGGGTTTACTCCTCGGGGACGTTCTGATGTATTAGACATCTTTGAGGTGTCTCTTTTCAGAACTGACCTAGGTCGACGGAAGTCATCATCGGGTTTACTCCTCGGGGACGTTCTGATGTATTAGACATCTTTGAGGTGTCTCTTTTCAGAACTGGCCTGGGTCGACGGAGTTATTGCCTCGCCTCAAGTGGAATACTCCTCAACTTACCGGCGTAGAGTTGTCCTAGGCAACTCTCTCAAAAACGGCAGTAGAGTTTGGGTCGGCAGAGTCGTCGCTTCACCTCAGCTTCCGTGGATTACTCCCTTGGCTGTTGGCATAGAGTTGTCTTGAACAACTCTCTCAAAAACGACAGTACAGTCAGGGTCGACAGGGTTATTGCTTTGCTTTAGGTGGATTACTCCCTTGGTTGCTGGCGTAGAGTTGTCCTGAACAACTCTTTCAAAAACGACAGTACAGTCATGGTCGACAGAACCACCACTTCACCTTAGCTTCCGTGGATCACTCTGGCTGGACTTTCTGTTGTCTACATGCTATGAAGAACAAACTTGACTTCTCTACTGAGGCATGATGAGCCAGTCGGACTTTCTTCTAAAGATCCACAATAACTGATGCGAGATTTTTGACTGACTTGGGAGTCAAGAAACTTGTTGATGCGAGATTTTTGACTGACTTAGAAGACATTGTCTTGTTGTTGACTTGGCAGTCAAGGGACCTGGTGACTTAGGAGCTTGAAATTTATTGATTTGAAAATCTTGAATATTTGCTGACTTAGAAGTCTTTAATTTTTTCGTTGACTTGGAAGTCTTCAAAATTGGTGGCCTGTGATTGATTTTTTTTTCTTGTGTATGACTGTATTTGGGTCTGGACCCCAAATTGCCTACGTACCTTAAGAATGAAACACTCATAAGGATCAAGCCAAACGTAATTCAAATTTAAAGATGGAGAAATGAAAATTTTATTTATTGATTTAGCCGTACACAGTTTATACTCTTGCGGGCCAGGAGTATTACAACAATGAAATGAGAGGAACTTAAAAATAAAACAGAAATTGACTTCTCTTTTTTTTTTTTTGTGTGTATGTGAACAGTTTAGGCTCTTGTTCGGGAGCTTACAATTTGTTGAACTTCAAGGATAGTAGCGCTTCAGGAACTTCCCGTTGATTGGTCCAATATCCACTCCTTCTGCGTCGACTATCTTGTAGGCACCGTTTGTGTAAACTTCGCGCACCACATGAGGGCCATCCCACTTAGAAGTGAACTTGCTTCCAGATTTACGTGAGACAATGATAGGCCTTCTCACAGCTAGTACTTGATCTCCAACAGTGAATGAGCGTGGACGAACCTTTTTGTTGAAAGCTCGCGACAGTCGAGCGTGATAACACTCCAGCTTCTGTTGTGCTTGAAGTCTCTTCTCAACAAGAGCGTCTAGCTCCTCTAGGCAAAGTTTGTGATTTTCGTCCTCTGCCAAACCTTCTTGTATCGCAACACGAAGTGATGGGACTTGAATCTCCAAGGGGAGCACAACTTCTACCCCGTATACAAGAGCAAAGGGTGTTGATTGTGTCGGCGTCTTGTAAGTCGTTCGGTATGCCCATAGAGCTTCCTCTAACTTCTCATGCCAATCCCGCTTGGATTTTGAGACAATCTTCTTGAGTAAGTTGCACAACGTCTTGTTGAAAGCCTCTGCCAAGCCATTTGCAGGAGCATTATACATGGACGACTTGTGTTGAGCGAACTTGAACTTTTCACAAAAACTCGTCATCAAACTATTGACGAATGGCTTGCCATTATCAATGATGATGTACCTAGGCACGCCATACCGGTAGATGATGTGTGTTCTTATGAAGTCAACTACATTTTCCTTCTTGACTTCTCTAAGAGGAATCGCCTCTGCCCATTTGGAGAAGTAGTCTGTGGCGGCCAAGATGTAAGAATGACTAGCCGATGACTTAGGCGTAATTGGTCCAACAACATCAAAACCCCATGCCTCAGACGGCCATGATGCCACCGTAAGATGAAGTGGTTCAGGAGGTTGGTGTATGAAGTGGGCGTAAAACTGGCAAGCATCACACCTCCTGGCATAGTCCATGCAATCTTGTACCATCGTGGGCAAATAATATCCCATCCTCTTGACACGGTCCTGAAGCTTAGGGCCTGATTGATGCGCGCCACGTGTCCCTGAGTGAGCTTATTCCATCACCTGCTTTGCCTCGTCCAAGCCTAGACATCTTAACCAGAGTCCTGAAAAGGATCGCCGATAGAGGGTACCATTATAGTAGAAGAACCGAGAGGCTCTCCGTTGAACTTCTGTCTTATGCCTAGCATCACTAGGTAGCCTTCCATGCTTTAAGTAGTCCATGATGGGTTGGCGCCAATCCTCCACCTCGGTTTCAAGAGCACAGATTGCATTGACCTCTTCTTCTAAACCGGTGCACACCCATGGGATCATTATGTTCTCTTCTGCCCCCAGTGCTAAGGTGGCCGCCAGACTAGCGAGTGCATCAGCCATCTTGTTGGAACTCCTTGGCACATGCTCTACCTTGACTATGTCCAATTTCTCCAATAATTGCAACGCCGGCTTGTGGTACGGCACCAAGTCTTCCTTCTTAACTTCATACTCTTCAAGAAGTTGCTTAATGATCAACTGTGAGTCACCATAGATGTTGAGCTCTTTTATCCCCATTTCTGTAGCCATTTGAAGTCCCAGGACCGGTGCTTGGTATTCCGCCATATTGTTCGAACATAACTGAGTGAGGACAAACGAGTATGTTAGAACAAGTCTTTCAGGGGATACAAAGACAACTTCTGCTCCAGCGCCATCATGCCTCGCCGCTCCATCAAAATACATATCCCACGATGGAAAGATATCTACGAAGAACACGTCATCCCCTGGCAAGTCATCACTTATCTCCCAGTTGTCAGGAATCGGGTGCTCGGCCAAGAAGTCAGCTAATCCTTGTCCCTTGATTGCTTTTTGCGAGACATAGACAATGTCGTACTGCTTCAAGATCATGGCCCACTTTGCCAGACGACCACTCAACACCGGTCTTGACAAGATGTACTTGATAGGATCTGCCTTAGAGATGACCTGCACAGTGTGAGACTGCATGTAGTGCCTTAGCTTCTGAACAACGAAAACCAGGGCTAAACATATCTTTTCTATAGGAGAATAGTTCAACTCAGCTCCGACCAGAGTTCGACTTAGTTAATTCAACGCTCTTTCTTTTCCATCTTCAGTGTGTTGAGCGAACAACGCCCCCAATGACCTCTCCTGCGCCGTAACATAAAGTATGAGGGGCTTGCCAGGGATCGGTGCTCCTAAGACCGGAAGGTTTGACAAGTATTTCTTGATGGAATCAAAAGCTTTTTGACACGAGTCATCCCACTCGAAAGGAGCACCCTTTTTCATAAGGTGGCTGAAAGGATGGCAACGACCAGCAAGATTTGATATGAACCTCCGAATATAGGCTAGTCGACCTTGAAGGCTGCGAAGCTCCTTGAGATTCTTTGGTTAAGGCATTTCTTGGATTGCTTTAATCTTTGCTTGGTCAACCTCGATTCCTCTATGGCGAACGACGAAGCCTAGGAACTTTCCAGAGGTAACACCAAATGCACACTTTAGAGGATTCATCTTAAGTTGACACCTCCTCAACCGTTCAAAAATTTGACGGAGATCCTGAAGGTGATCCGCCCTCTTCCTTGACTTAACCACTAAGTCATCGACATAACATTCCACCGTCTTATGGAGCATGTCGCCAAATATTTTCTGCATCGCTCTTTGGTACGTTGCTCCGGCATTTTTCAAGCCGAATGGCATTACTTTGTAACAAAATATGCCCTTTGGTGTCCGAAATGCAGTCGCATCTTGGTCTTCTGGTGCCATCTGGATTTGATTATATCCAGCGGTGCAATCCATAAATGATAAAGCTTCGTGACCCGTGGTGGAATCAATCATAAGTTCAGTGATGGGTAAGGGAAAGTCATCTTTTGGACAGGCTTCGTTAAGATCGCGAAAGTCGACACAGACGCGAAGTTGTCCGTTTTTCTTCCTTACAGGGACAATGTTTGCAATCCACGTCGGGTACTTCACCTCCCGAATGAATCCTGCTTCGATGAGCTTGTCGACCTCTTTTTCAATTTCTGGAACCAGTTCTGGGCGGAACCTCCGTTGAGGCTGCTTCTTGGGTGACACGCCCTTCCTTATAGCCAAGCGGTGAACAGCAACTTTTGGGTCTAATCCCGACATCTCCTTGTAATTCCAAGCGAACACGTCTTTATACTCTGAAAGGAGTCTGAAGTACTCCCCTTCTTCTTCTGGTGTAAGCAGAGAGCTTACATAAATGGGGCGAGGATTATCTACCGTCCCAAGATCTAGCTCCTTCAATTCATCCACCGTTGCTTGCCCCCCATCCTTAAGAGTCTTAGGAGTTTCAGTAAGCTCTATTTCATCCTCGGGACCTTGGTGTTCTGTGATGGTAATATGATTGGCTGACACAACTTCTTCTTGGCTGGACTCCTTTTCAGATTTGGTCTTTACCTGATGACCTGTTAGAACCACAGTACGCCTCTTGACTCTAAGGGAACCATCTGTCTTTATATCCAAGGTAGAGAGATGCTTCATGCGAGAAGGGACAGAGCTTTGAACGTCATTTGTGACTCCTATGCGTCCGAAAACGGAAGTGTCTCCTTGACAAAGTTGTGGCTCCACCAATTCCTCACTGGCTTTTATCCTAGTAAACACTGAAGGCTTCGGCTGAGAATGACCCTTGATTCTGCTGAAAACAGATCTCCTTCTGCTAGGTATGTCTATTATACGAGTGAAGACAGAAGGGCGTTCACCAGAAGTAGCCGGCCGTAGCCTATCGAACACAGAGGACCTTGGCTTAGGACGAATATTTTCCTCCTCACTAACATCAGACTCTTCAGCTGTAATGTACTGGACCTCGGACCTCCTCTCTTTTCTTCGCGCTGAGATTCTAACTGGCTGTATTGGCTTGTAACCGAGACCAACCTTAGAGACTTTTACCGAACCCCCTTGCTCTTGGATCTTCTTCTGCGTGTCGTTAAGGCCATAAGGCTTGGCCTCAACTACCTCCCCTAAGGGTGCCGGATTTTGAAAGTCATAACCAACCTTTTCCATAAGCTTGTACGCCTTCGGATCGAACCCTTCGTTAGTCCTTGGAGTCGGTATATCATCACCATCTTTAGACGACACCATAAACCCGGAAAGAGGTGGTTTCTTGGCCCTGTTTTGTTGTGGGTGGAGGATAGGGATGACCGTATTTGCTTTGAGTGCACTTAGACCCTCCTCACTGACTTTCTTGCTAGATGCATTCTTCGAGCTTCCAATTGTATATTCGGCAAAAGGAGATTCCCCCTCCTTTCGGCGAGACTTAGGTATGTACCTTAGAACTGGTAGCACCGCGCCAGATGATGGAGCAACTTGCTTATTGGTCGGTTCAGAGAGTGCCACTGACATTTCCTCTTTATGCGGTACCTCCCGTCTATCGTCTGTTATAACCTCAACATCTTTCTTCAAAACCCTTTTGCCTGTGGAGGCAATTGACGAGGGCATTGCCGCCTTAAACGTCACAGTCTCTTCAAAGAATCTTGCATCTGCAAAGTGGGATTCGGCTCTATTAAAAGGCTTAACATCACCATCTAACTTTCTTTCCCCACCTCTATAATACTTCAAACATTGATGTAGAGTGGAAGCTACGATGCCATGCTCATGTAGCCACGGTCTCCCTAACAGCAACTTATAGGAAGTCTTGGAGTCGATAACATGGAAAATTGCAGCTGTAGACAAGTCACCCATCGCCAACTCAACCCGAATCATCCCGAGTGCTTGTTGAACTTCGAGGTTGAACCCTTGTATCATTGTACGACTCTTGGAGAGCTCTTCAATTGTGATCCCCAGTTCTGACATCGTCGACTTTGGCATGATATTCACCGCAGATCCTCCATCAACCAAAATGTGTTTGACCTTCTATCCACAGATGTAGCCGGATACAAATAGAGAGCGATTATGGAGCTTGAAGCCAAGAAGTGAGTCATCGTCAGTGGAGGTGATAGATGTGTTGCAGGAAACACACTGCATGAAAGTGCTAGACGATTCTCCCACGTCTTGGACCTTGTCGGCGTAAAGCTCAGGATGTTGCAATGCAGTGGCAACATGACGACGCATTTCTTCAGGAAGATGAAAGTTTTTCTCCCATGCCATTTGTGCTGGTAAGGCCTCCACAACCCTTAGAGTTTTATCAGTAGCTTCCTGAAGACGGTCTTAGTTTTTCACTTCGTTGTCCTCATCTTCGCGTTCGGGACAAGAGACCATGTTCACCACGACTTCGTCAGCCTTTCCTAGGAAGTCCCATGGGAAATATTCTCCTAAGGTGAGAGGACGACGTGAATCTTGTTCAAACGACCCAGAGGGTTGAACCAACTGCTTCCTAGAGCTGCCAACCTTTTCCCCTTGTCTAGCTGGTTGAAAACTACTCTTCCTTTCCTGTTGTTTTCTTCTGCGAGACGATGGCACTTGAACCTTGTCATTCTTCCTGGATTTCCTCCGCGTGACCAGAGTCCATCCTCCCTCCTCCTCCTGACCTTCTGGTGTTTCAGTATGTTTCCTTTGAGAGGTCCGAGCTGAAATAGGGATAAAGACTTGTTCTTGGCTCCCGAACTGGATCATCATAAGATCTTCTCTATCATATGGAGCCAGGTGTGCCGAAATACAGTTAGTCTCGACGTTGTTGTCCAAGTCCAATATTATCCTCCCTTCTTCAGCTAACTTCATGATGCGTTCTTTCAGGGTTATGCATTTCTCGAGAGGGTGACTGACTACCCTGTGGTAGCGACAGTACCTCGGGTCGTTTGTTCTTCCCGCTTCTTCTGGCCTCTTTGGTTGCGGGAGCTCGATAACACCCTTCTCCAGCAAGTCATCAAGCATTCCCGACATGTCTGAATTAGGGAACAAATATTTCTTCTCTTGTAGCTCCTTCAACGTAGGACGTTTCTTAGCATCATTCCTCGAGAATATGGTTTTTCTGCTTTCTTGTTTGGGCTTGGCAGAGATTCGAACTGGCGCCTCAGTTGCAGTTGAAACAGACATGGACTCCTTCTTCGAAGTCTTCACTGGCTTCGCATTCTTCTTGTACTCGTTAATACCCTTTCTTGCTTCGGACGAAGATAAAGATTTTCCCCGTCGATTCTCTATGGTAATCTCCATGTCGTGTGCCTTGGTTGCCAACTCCTGGAAGGTCCTTGGCTTGACCATTTTGAGGACGTAGAGTAGGTCCCAGTGCATACCTTGAGTGCACATGTCGACAGCCGAAGCCTCAGAGAGGCAATCCTTGCACTCAAGACTAAGAGCCCTCCAACGATGGATGTATTCAAGGACTGGCTCCCCCTCCCATTGTTTGGTATTCGTCAGCTCCGTCATGCTAACAATACGTTGAGTGCTGTAGAACCGGTTTAGAAACTCTCGCTCCATTTCTTCCCAGCTGTTGATAGACTCAAGTTCCAAATCCGTGTACCAGTCGAATGTTATCCCCTTCAATGATCGAACGAACTGCTTCACCAGTCGGTCTCCTTCCGTCCCTGCATTGCTGCAAGTCTCGATGAAATGCGCAACGTGTTGCTTGGGGTTACCCTTTCCATCAAACTGGTTGAACTTCGGAGGTTGATAGCCGAGTGGCATCCGAAGCGCATCGATCCTCTTTGTGTAGGGCTTTGTGTACAAGTGACTCTTGTTCGACGCCTCTCCTAGTTGAGCCCTTACTGCATTAGCAATCATACTCTGGATCTCTTCCGCAGTCATTGATCCTGAAGAGGAGATCTTCTTTATTTCACCGTCGCCATCACCATCACCCTTAGAAGATTCTTTGTCAGATCCCTCCTGGTCAGTTTCTTCATCAGACTCTTCATGAGAGCGCTTCTCTATTATCCTCATCAGTTTCGCGATCTGCTTTCTTTGCTTGTCGATCTTTTTGTCTTTTTCTTCGCTTTCCCTAGCAAGTCTTCTTAGTGTAGCCTCCAACTCTGCAATCTTTTCTTCCACGTTGGAAGCGTCGTTGTCATCACCGCATGATGGCCGATTTGAGACTCAATTTCAGCCTCCGAGAAGATAGATTCCTCTTCAGTCATTGGGGAAGAATCTTCGCTGGAGTAGTCTTGGCCTTCAAAGTCCTCAGACTCGAAGATCGGGTTGTAGCGAGTTTGGAGTTCGTCCATTCCACGTGGGGTAGTCATGACTGAGCCGAAGGTATTTGCAGTGCTTGGCCTCCGAGAGCGAGGAGTCATTTGAGGCACTCCCTGAAGGTTTGAATCAACAGCCAGACTCTTCCGTGACGGGGTTGGTGCCTTGGTAGTTGGTTCTTCCAGCAGAGCAGAAATTGCAGCAGCAGCGGCGGCAGCCTTCGCCATCCTTCGAGTCATTACTCCGCTCGATGTAGCACTCGTAGTTGTCGACCCTTGGGATGAAGCTTGAACGCTCCACTTTGTTGAGGGTTGAGAGACAACTTTCTTGGGTGCCATCGCGTCGCTTGAGTTGAAGATGAATTTGAACTTCTTGGAGAAAGAGATGAGAGGCAGAGAAGTCCCACCGAGCGTGCCAAATTTGTAAACACAAATTTCGAGCCTGAAATAAATGAAGACAAGAAATATGAGAAACAAATTAATTTTTATTGATATTTGAATGTAAGCGGGTACAATCTTTATATCAAATACAATAATGATGATCCTCTGATTCGATCTCCTATGACTTGGGTGAGCCGAGGGCGCGGACGCTTGATCTCGATCTCAAATGCAGGTTTAGTTGAAGAACTCGGTTGTAGTTCTTTACCTTGACGTGCAGAAAGCTTGGAGCTGTTGATCTTGAACTTTTGTCGACCTTGATCCTTGGGGCTTGGGAGCTGGAGGCCGCTTGCAGTTCGAGCTTCTGAATTTTCTGAAGTGCAGAATGCCGAATGCCGCCAGGGGTAGACTGCCGTGTGTTGAAAATGAGGGAAATGACCCCTATTTATAGGCTCTGAAGGCGTAGGGCTGCCTAGGGTTTGAGTCGGCTTTGGGCTTTGGCCCAAATTAATTAATTATTTCTTTAGTTTTAAATAAAGAAATAATTATTATTTTCTGCATCACCTTGACACATGGCAGGCTCTGATTGGTCAGAATTTAATTCCATTTAATTTTTATTGAGTGGGTCCGTCGAGGTCAATTTTGACACGTGGCAGCTTGCAATTGACTAAATAAAAATTAATTTACTTTCCATGTGTCATTTTTTAATTGGTTGACAAATTTTTGCCTCCTACACACACAATTTATAATATTACAATTTAGAATTTTTCAATCATTTTTTTTCTTTATCAAACACATACAATTTCACAAACTTTTAAATAACTAGTAATTGGCCTGTCCTATAGACGGGTTAAATATACTTGGTCTGTATCTACCTGAATCGAAAACACAAACATTCAAATTTGCATAACCCTAAAATACATTGGGCTTGTATTTACCATAATGAAATTTACCCTTTGACTATACTTAACTTGTCTGTCTGAATTGATAGATTTAGTAGCTTAATTTTCATTTGATGTTATTATTCTTATTTATTATATTTGAGTATGAAAATTAAATTTGTGTGTTAATAGAAAGTATAAGAATTTATCTAAATTCAAAATATACCTTATTCGCATTTTTAATGTAAAATTTCACTAGCCTGTATTTAATGCTCTCGTCCGAATCTATATGTTTAGTAACTTAATTTTCATTTGATGATAGGATCCTCGTTATTATACTCAATGGTAAAAGAAAATTTTTGTATGAAAACAAGCTACAAGGCAAGCTACTGATTATTTATTATACTAAAGGGTGAAAGAGTAAATTTGTGTTTGAATAACTGGATACGAGCTACAAATCAAACAGTTGGTTAATTATTATATTCTAGGATATAAGAATAAATTCGTATGTAAAGGTTTGGAAAGATTTGGAAGAACAAGAAACTGATAACAGTTGGAAGGACTTGAAAAAAGTGATAAAAATTGGAAGAAATTGGTAAAAATTGAAAGGAGATTTACAGGCTCTAATGACTAAGGCCTTGTTTTTAGAATGACAAGATAGGCTTATCGTATCATTTATTTACCTTACCTTACATTACCTTACCGTACCCAAATCCTGAAAAGACACTCAAACAAATATTATTTTATTTTATTTTTCTTACATTTAATTTTCTTCTCAATTTTACTTTATCTGACTTAATCCTACCACTCTAAAGAACATGGATTAACCATAAAGATTGTAAAGATTTGACAAATGTAGATCCACCACCATTGATACTTGATAGAAGTTGATAAATGTTAATGCATGTTGAAACGAACCCTCTTTAAAATACTACATGCTTTTGCAAAGAGATTGTAGGAATTTGATTTTATTAAAGGTTAGAACTCCATATCTTGGATCGCAAAACTCTCTGTCGGATCCGAATGTAACTTTAATTTACTTTGTGCAAGACTTTTCCTTTTCCTTTTCTTTAAAAAAAAAAAAAAGAAAAAAGTGCGTCGTCCCCCCATTTTCCTTAACCTGTCTCTAATTCTGCTGCCCTGATGTTGGATTACCAATCCAATGACCGTTTACAAGGACAGTGGAAATTTACATCAGCTAAACACCTTGGCCATGGGAAGTAGACCTGGCAGTTTCTAACCCCATTCGATAGTCCGACTCCAATCCGTCGATTGTTTTGGTTTTGAACATGATTTTCTCAACTAAATCCAAAGTATACCGAACCCGAAATTTAGCGGGTCAAACCCGACTCACCCGTTCGGCCCGAAAAATTAATTTTTTCAGCTCAACTTTATTAGAATTTGTGATTTTTCTTTGTAATTTTTAACGCTAAACTATAAACGTAACTTATTTATTTGTTATTTCTCTAATTTAAGTTAAAATAGTTACAATAATCTATCGTTACTAGAAGATAATCATATTTTATTATGTATATTGTACAAAAAGTAGTATTTAGGCACCATTTTTCAAAAGAAAAAACGGAAAAAGGTCGCAATCATAATCCGTTGGGTTGATCCGAAACCGAAATACACCGCCCGTATTTACCCGAACTCGAAATACACTCGACCCGTATTTACTCGAACATGATATACGACCGACCCGAAATCCCCCCGCCCGACCAAATTGACAGGTCTAATAGGAAGATAATTATTCATGATTAATTTGTGAAATTGGTTATGACAAAAAAATTTCGTGGGCAAATCAGTTTGTGATTTGGCCATGATAGAAAAATTTCATGCCTAATTCTCCATATTTGTCACTTTGAAATCTCTTTGGTGGCTGAAAATTTATACATCTTCTCCTATAGAAAAAAATATTTATGTATCACCCTTTACAATTTACTATGTATCTAAGGAAAATATGGAGGAAGGTTTTGTCATAAATTAAGGTTCTTCCTAACCAATGCTTAAAATTATGTATCATTTATATATATGATTGGACTCTATTAGCAACCATACAATGACAAATAGCCCGGTAGTTCATCTATTAAATACTTGTTATTATTATTTGCTTTGTGTGTTCGAGTCTTGCTAGAAACATCTTTATATTTACATATTAAAAGGTTGATAGCATGACTATTGTATATAAATTGACAATGGGTTAATAAAATCGAGTGGCCACTATTTCTTTTTTATAGAATATTGGTCACAGTTAAATTTCACCTAATTTGGTGAAACTAAGAGAGAAGAGGGAGTGAGATTTGAGAAATGATGATTCAATATTATTGGTGATCTCAACTCAAGAAATACAAGGGGGAGAGGAAGGTTATATATATAACTAACCTCCGTAACAAACCAAGAAACAAGATAAAGAAACAAAGAAACAAAATTGTGAACAAATTGGAAACAATACAAGATTTACTATTCCTAACACTCCCCCCCTCCCTCAAATTGGAGGGTGTCAAAACTCCAATTTGCCAACAATGGAAAGCTTGAACTTTAACTCCAACAGCTTCCTCGCAATCACCACAACTCCTAATAGTGGGTGAAATGGACGTAGACACGGAAGAACTTCGTGGAGTCAAACGACGAAAGAAAGAGAAAGATTGTTGCCGAACTTTTCCAGGTATTGAAATTGTCTCCGGCGAATACAATGGCCTAATAGAGACTTTCCTGGTTGATCGGACGAGAGAACGAAGAGAGGATCACACGGATCAATCATAATCAACAGTGTGCATCCTATGCCTATGGATGACATGAAACTTCCAGTTGAGGTCAATGACTCGATGGGAGGAATAGAGTCCCCGAATATTTCTGGTTTCAGCCAATTAAAAGAGCAGAATAATCCAGCCAATGCTTTAGAAGCAGCAACCTATCTGTACGACAGAGTTGCTTTCATGTGTGGCAGGGAGCCAAATTTCGAGCTTCCTCTGACTGGGAACATGATCAAGGGGTTGAGGGCTTCTCGGCTTCTGATGATGCAGAGCAAGATGCATCGACCACCGAACACTTATTTTTGTAATCTGGGTTCCAATTCTTTCCCAAAGACAACCGCGGATTTCAGCTCCTTGTAGCTGAACTGCCTTGGCCGGGTTATTTCTGCAAAAATGCCAGCCAAAACATACTCCAAGAACCAAAGAATAGAATCCAGAAAAAGGAGGTAAAAGAATCCATGGGAAGTTGAAGGTATGAGGTTGATGATTGTGAGGAGGTAAAAGAAGTTTCTTGGAGATAAATCCATGGGAAGCTGAAGGTATGAGGTTGATGATTGTGAGGAATTCTGGAGTTTTTGTTAGGGTTTATGATCGTTTCAGAGAAAAATGAGAGAAATAGAGAAGGATTTGGTTGATCTTGGTGAAGTGAATTGAAGAAGATGGGGTTTAAACGGTTATGAATGGAGGAAAGTGAGGAGTAAGAAATGAAATGGAATGGAAGGAGAAGAAGTGAATTAGGGGAAGAGGAAGGAGAAGGAAACGGACCGCAGGAAACAAGTCCACTCTGATACCATGTTAAATTTCACCCAATTTGGTGAAACTAAGAAAGGAGAGGGAGTGAGATTTGAGAAATGATGATTCAATATTATTGATGATCTCAACTCAAGAGATACAAGGGGGAGAGGAAGGTTATATATAACCAACCTCCCTAACAAACCAAGAAACAAGATAAAGAAACAAAGAAACAAAATTGTGAACAAATTGCAAACAATACAAGATTTACTATTCCTAACATTGACAATGGGTTAATAAAATCGAGTGGCCACTATTTCTTTTTTATAAAATATTAGTCACTGTGTCAGTTATGACTAACATACTTATTAATCATAAAAGGTTACGCGGCGAATAAAAAAACGACCAAAGTTGAACAATGTAAGCCATTAAAAGTTCCGTGGCAAATACTGACATAGGTGGCCATGCCAAGAATTTTTCCGTGGCCATTGCATTAGCCGCAACCTTACATGTCACGAGAGATCACGAGAAAAATTTCCATGGCTAATAACCTTGGCACACGAGAAGTTCATACATTAGCCATGATAAATTTCATGGCGCAAGTGAGTTTTTCTCCTAGTGTGATAACTCTTAGATTTGGTTTTAATATATATATATATATATATATATATATATATATATATATAGCTTCTCCACTATCTTCCCACTTAGAATTCATTCACTAGTCATAATCAATAGTCAACGCATTTGGAATGGCCAATTTTCTCCCAAAGGCACACTAATATTGGAAAGCTGGTGCATATCTGTCCAATCTTCATATCAATATTCTTATGGCTTTTAATATGAGATTCTGTTTTATTACTGCCTCCGTTTTGTTTTATCTGTCATTTTAGGAATTGTGGCAAAAATTTTGACCGTTAGTATTTTAATTTGTATAATGATTCATCATATAAAATTGATATCATTAGAGTCGTAATGAAAAATATTGAAAAAGTATAATATTATATTTTTTTATAAATATTTTATATTAAAAATTATTGATTAAAGATTGACATTAAAAACCGTAAATGACATACAAAAAAAAACGGAGGGAGTAATTGTTTATCCCCTCCTCTGACTCTCTAGCATATGCTAATGCTACATGTCTTCCTATGTCCTAGGCTACAATATAAATCCACCCTTAGGGAGTAATTTTATATAGCAATATTATATTGAGAAATTTATGGTCAAAATTTTGAAATTTGACTACGTACATTATTTTCAAAGACGACAATTAATATGGAACAAAGGGAATATTCTATAGGAAAGCATAATTACCAATTTACCATATTGGCAAAAGCCCATTGTTCTTTTATGCGGTTAATTTGCGGTGCGGTAAGTTGCGGTAGATTGCGGTAAGTTACGGTGGAAATAGTAAAAATGAAATGGTAATTTGTGGTGAGTTTGTGGTAAGTCGTGGTAAATTGCGGTGCGGTAAGTTGCGGTACCGCATAAAAGAACGGATAACAATGCTTGAAGCGTAGGAATATCACTTCACTGCCCAGTCTGCTCATATGAATATCCACTTTATTTGACAAATAATACTCCCTCCGTTTTTATTTATGTGTCGTCTAGGTAATCATGTTAAAAATTTTGACTGTTAATACCTTAATTTCTATAATGATCATTAGAAAAAATCGATATCATTAGATTTGTAATAAAAAATACTGTTGAAAAAGTATAATATTGTAATTTTTATAAAAAAATAGTATGTATGAAATTATTGATTAAAACGGACCTAAAAAAATGTAAATGATAGATAAAAGAAAACAGAGGGAGTAAGTATTTCACACGATTACACAAAATCGACAAAAAAGTAATATCGTATTCATAGTTAAAGATGTGGTCACTAGATCCAATGTATAGTTTTTTTAAAAATAACAATGGATAAAGATAATTTTTTTTTTAAAAAAAAGAGAATAATGAAATTGAATTTCATTGCCTGCATAATCTGTCATTGGCTTATTGCCTTTACTTAAGCTTAATTAGATGAGCTGCATCTTCCCTCACGTGAGTGCTTGGATAAAACTGCCACTAAACATTTTAAAAATTGCAAATTTACCACCCGAAAAAAATGTTATCATAATGTCATTAATTTTTGTGAAAAGTGTTAAAAATGCCACTTAACCTACAATTTACCGGCTACAGTAGGTAAACTGCAGGTAGAGGATGTTTAATATTTTAACCTACCCTAATTAAAAATTAATTAACCCCCCTCCTATTAAATTTTTACTGCCTATGTTTACAGCCCCCTTCCCCCCTGAACATTCATCTTCTTCTTCATCTTTCTTCTTCCTCTTCTCTGCATAACCCGCCATAACAGAGCTTCATCCTCCACCTATTCTTCTTCGATTCTTGACCAAAAATTGGAGCATTTTTCTTCCTTCTTCCTTCTTCATATCTGACTTCACTCAAAGTTACCCAGATGAATATCTAACTCCTCCACCATCTTTAACCTCCGAAATCCCCCAGAAAACCCAGAAATTCAAACCCCAAACCCTCCATCTTTAACCTCCAAAACCATCCAGAAAACCCATAACTTCAAACCGCAAACCCACACCTAAACCTCCAAAACCCCCCGTAAAACCCCCAGAAAACCCCTCCAAAATGCTGAAAATTCTCTCTTATTCTACCCTATTTCTCCCTCTCCTCTTCAAATTCACCAAATCATCATCATCATCATCAACCGCACCATCATCATCATCATCAAATCCTCCCCATTCCTTCTTCTCTCACTGCTTATCTCTCCCCTTCCCTCGCTCCTCTTCTTCATCCCCTTCCCAATCTTCTCTCCCTCACTCTCTCTCCCTCTTCCACTTCAAAATCCCCATGTCCGGCCTCCTCGGAAAACTAGGGTTCATTTGGACCAAAATTCACCATTTCGAATATTAGGGTTTATGGTGAACTTACCAGGAGAGAATGTCGACCTTCCTCACCTTCAACACATCCAAATTCACTTCTCTGGGGTGCGATTTTGGTGGCTGATGTTCAATTTAGGGTTCAATTTCTGGAAGAAAGAGAAATCATAGGGTGGAAGTTGAAGAGGAAGATGAACAAGCAAGAAGAAGAAGAACGTTGCAGATGGGGCTGTTGCTGGGTTTTTTCAAATGGAGAGAAATAATGAGGGAGGAGTAAGAATTAATTGTGGGATTAGTAAATTAGGGTTTGTTTATTTCATTATGTAATTATTTCACTTAATCACAAATTAATATGTCATTAACCTGCTCCTCTAGGTGAAATGAATATTTCACCTGGTTAAGTGGCAAAATCGTCCTAATTACAATTGATTAGTGGCATTCTGATGACATGCTTTTTTCGGGTGGCAAATTTGCAATTTTTGAAAAGTTTAGTGGCAGTTTTATCCAAGCACTCTCCCTCCCGTCACCAACGCTTGTGTTCCCATCAGCAAAATCTTTCGCTTCTGCAATGTTTCCCTGGACCATGCTGAGAAATCATCTTTCAATCTGCCCACCATAAACACTTCCCTTCTGATCAATCTGGGCTACCAACAGCAACCAGATGGCTCTTGGCTTCATCTTGATGAAGTCAAGGCTGCTGAAGCCTCTACCTATGCTGCTGCGACGAAGGATGCCACAAACTCCTTGCAAACTCAGATATCCAGCCTTGTCTCTGCCATTGAGGCCCTTCACCAGGAGGTCAAGGTCCTTCACGACGCAAGGATTGAATTGGTCGAGGTCACATCAACTCTCAGGCCTTCAGTCCCATCAAGCACTCTGGCCGTACCAGACTCCCCCAACCCACATTCCTCTCCTGCTGCTGCTACCCCGGCTTCGTTGATCCCCAGTCTTAAACCAAACTGATTTTCCTTGTTTTCTTTTGCTGCATGCCAAACATTCCTCCTGTTCCTTTTTGCTTGAAAGCCAAAAAGGGGGAGATGATCTGCATAGTATGATGGTTCTTATCTTTTTTTTGGCAGGGTCTGTAAAAATTTTAAATAGTTTTTTTTGCCATGCCCCTGTATGGGTGTTTATTAATTACTATGCTATCTATTAGACAAATTATGCTTGTATCCAGTTTTGTCTTTCACTCAAAAAGGGGGAGATTGTAGAACCCTTTTTAGAAACAGGTAAAGGACGTTCACTCACCATACCCCAAGGACATTCACTCACCATGCCCAAAGGTCATTCATGGCAAACCACCTAAAGGACATTTGCACAGCTTGAGGAGTTTTGAAGTGAAAGACAAACAGAAACCAGAAACCAAATCAGGGAAGTTCTCTAATTGAGCAAATATCTCACCTTCCTATTTTACTCCTTAGACAAGATCAAGTGACTGTGCATTCTATTTTTGCAGGGAAAAATCGCAAAGATCTTTGGAAGAAACTCAAGATCAAATCTGTTGAAAAAGGAAGGCAAATTTCGAAGCAGACAAAAAGGAAATCGAAGCAGAAAGACAATCTTGTATGCAACGGATATAAGACGAAAAGAAGTAGCTTAAAAAGACATAATTCACGGCTGAAGAAAAGTATCGATTCCAGGGAAGCAATCGAAAAGTTCAAACAAAGAGAGTGTTCTTGTGTTTGAGAGTTTTTGTGTGTTTTGTGAGAGTGCTATCAAACTCTAAACGGACCTAGAGTTGTGTTAGGCTTTCGTGTTCGAATCCTAGACGGAATTAGGATTCAAATTGTGTAAACACCAATCTGTGAATTGGTGGGTGTATTTCTCCAGAAATAAGAAGCGTCCATTGTAAGGCGCTTGGTTCTCTGTAACCCTAAGGTCCTTTACCCTAGGTAACAACCAGCGCTGTTCAAGCGATTGAAATAAAGGAGGTTATTCATATCTATCTTATAGTCCTTTATGTTATTATCAGTTATTGAATTGTGTGAACCCTTAATCTGAGTAGATTAAGGGACTAACGTCCTTTATCAAGTGATTCAATTTTGCAGAAAGTTTCATAACCCTATTCACCCCCCGCTAGGGTTCTTTCAAAAAATTATGAAAATTCAAAATTAACACTCACGAATATTAAGGATTGGAGGGGGTATTAGTATTACAAATCTAACGAAATGGGAATTAGATAAAATTTAGTAGCTGGCGGAGCGTAGACCGTACACACAGGATCTGGCAAGCTCAGATGGAGAAGATCATAGAAGAATGATTGCCCAAACATTTGTGGTTATGGACAAAACATATCTGCTAATTAAGCTATTAATTACCAGATTGAATGTGGTTATCCTTAAAAAAGAAATTAAAAAAAATAATATATTTATATTGATACATGCATGAAGTTGTATGATTACCATCTGCCTTGGGAAATTCACGTTGGAGCTTTGTATATTGCCAGTGCGTAGTGGGACAAATCATGATGTGATGGCCCCTTGCCCCCTTCCTCACCGTCTCATACTAATCTTATCACATTATATATTAATTAATAATAATGTAAAAAGAAACAAATCTAATAATTCAACGTTACACTATTTGTAATTCTCCTGTCGGTGCTCTCTAATCTCTCTTTGCTTTCCTATTTTGTGGGGTTCGGGGGGAGAATGAAAGCTATGGTAAAACTTAGCGCTGGCAAAAATTCGGGTCCAGGTAAATTCGGGTCGGATAAATTCGGACAATGTCAAAATTTGGACGAGAAATTCATGTCTGGACCCGGTTTTATTTTGGGTCAAACCGGGTCGGATAATTCGAACGAAGCTAAAATCGGGTTCGGACAATAGAAAAAAGAGAAATTTTATGTCTAAATATTCGGTCAATTCAGACAATATAAAAATTCAGACGAAAAATTTATGTCCAGACCCGATTTTTTCCGGGTCGGACAATTCAGGTAATCCGGGTCGGACAAAATTTTGCCAGCTCTAGTAAAACTTAAAAGCATAGCCTTAGTTGGTCCATTTTATTTTTTTACGATTTTCAAGGTAAAATTTATATTTTATCTTAGTAAAATTTGTAATATTATGTTTAAGTATAAATATTTTTCATTATAAATATTATAGATTGATAGTTATAATCATGTATCAAAGATGCTACAAGAACCGCAACAACAGCAAAACCAGTAAGAAAACCGGCAAAATAAGAAATAGCACCACTCGAAATTAATAACTCAATATATAATTTGAAAAATTAATGGTCAAAATAGAAAATTTTTGACATTATTAATCAAATTAGGACAATTTATTTGGAACAAAGTACCTGATCATTTCTGATTTGGGAGTTTTAATTATTTGCTTCTTCTATAAACCATTACCAAAATGGCAAAATCATAATCATAAACAAGAATAATAACCTCGTCAAAAATAAACAGGAATAGTAAACAAATCATCAGAAAAGGATAGTTGATATTTTTCTCTAAATTGATCCTTCATTAATCATTATTAATCGTTAGTCATTGCTATAGGCATTGGAGATCAGAAAGTCAATATTTGCAAGCAACATTTTGTCCATATTTTTCTTTTTTGGTCAAATTAATGTTTTGTCCATTTTGATATAATACTTTTTGTAAGATTTGGGGTATGAATACACAATACATGTAAAAGTTTTATTTTATTTTATTTTTTTATAAGTAGCGGCCATTTGAGCTCATTTATTCAATTAATGAACGTGCCAAAAGGCACAAAACGAGCATACAACTCTTGAAGAGAACCATACAACCAAAAGAAGCAAACCCGCAAGAAGTAAAACAATAGAGTTGACATGCCAAACCCCCAACTGTGATACACTGGAGCATTGCTATACCATGGAAATGAACAATATTAGGAGCTTGAAGACAAAATCCATTAGAACAATTAAGACTTATGTATGATTTCTTCCAATCATAGAGTTGTTGCCGTGCAAGAATGCCAACTCATTTCATGACTTCCGATCAAGACCAAAGATCCAAAAGAAATGACATCCCCCTGAACTGCATTGCTGCACAAAACCATTGCCATTACCACCCAACTGAACTCCACCTACCTTTCCATTAAAAGTTGCAGCAGTAGCTCCAAAAAACTCGCCCTTGAAGCTCACAAATAGGACCCAAATACCTAAGTAGCAAAACGATGGCACTATACTGACAGCCCCATACAACAGCCTACAGCTCACATCAAGGACAACGAACAACTGCTGAATCACTACCATGAACCACTGGAGCATTTTGAGAGATATCACACTGCACCGCCTTTTTTATTTTTCACCACAACACACCACACTCATTACCAATGTATATTTTCATTTTTCTCTCTCTTCAATTTTTTCCTCTACTTTTCACATTCTCTTTCTTAACCTACCCTATCTATCACAACTTTCACCACAACTCACCACATTTTTTCGAATTCCACCGCACCGCACCATTACCATACCGCAATCAACCGTATAAAAGAACATAGCCTAAATCACAATAAGATACACAATCAACAGATATACAATCACTGAATTTCCCCCACAATATCCTTAATGACACAATCACCAGAGTGAGTTGTGGTGAAAGTTGTGGAGGGTAGGGTAGGTTAAGAAAGAAAATGTAAAAAGTAGAGGAGAAAAGTGAGGAGAGAAAAATGAAAAGATATATTGGTAATGATTGTGTGTGTGGTGTGGTGAAAAATTAAAGAGTGCGGTGCAATGTGGTACTGCAACACAACCTATCGAATAAAAGAATGGAGCCTTACTAATACTACTCACTTCAATTTATTAAAACATTCATAAAATTAATAAATGGTAGTTTAGTAAATGTATACTTATTACCAATATGGCTCCTACTTATCCTCATTTTGAAATTACCACATAACAAACAAGTAAGTTGAGAATTGATAAACTCCTTTTTTCCATTTCCATATTATTTTCCATTGACATTTCCATTTTAAATTCTCATTATCATTCTAAATCCTATTACATATCAAATGAGACCTTGTTGTTTTATTTAATGAATTTTATAGATAAAATAAACAAGAGAAATTGGATTCTAATAATACGAGCTTTAACATATTCTTGATGCATGTGAATAATACTAACTTTTTCGACTCGTCGGGAAAATGGTAGTGATGTGTGCGTTCTTTGATGTTTGTGCAAGTATCAACCATTGACTTAAAAAATTATCACGTCAGCACCCTTTCTCTCTCCCCCTCCTCTTCTTCGATCCACAGACAGCCATGACTTCTCCTTCTCTTTTCTCCATACCAAACCCAAAATTATACCAAACCTAGAATCACGAATCAAAGCACAAGATTCATCCCTAAAAAAAAATGGAAAAACTGGGTAGATCTTCTCATTCACAGACCATAATACATCGAAATGAACAAAATACAACCAAGAAATCAACTTCAATTCACAAGCTCAAATTGCTCTGATTAATGACCTAAATTGATACTTGGAGAATACGTGGTTCCCGAGAGTATCCACAATCCATGGGAAATTGCTGCAGATCCATGGGAAATTGCTTGACCTAAACAAGTCACAGTTTTCTCCTCCCGCGTACTCCGATTAATACACAAGTAACCCCAAATTCGCCTCGGCCGAGCTCTCTGTCGATCAAGTACTTGTCATCGATCGACTGTTTGGCGACGTCCGGCAAGACGACAATGGATGCCGGCAAGGACTTCTTTCGGTCGCCTCCGACTTTCCGATTCTTTTCGGGGATATTCGATTTGACGTCTTCCCTTGCAACAGCGGCCCGGCGGGAGATCTGCAGCAATTTCCCATGGATTTTGGGGGTGTGAACACGAAAATGTATGGCAAGGGCTCAAACAAATCAGAAACTGGATCAGTTTTCGCCTTTCATGATCTGAATCCGCCATTTTTACTCCACAATGAGAGCTCAAACGCAACAAAGCAAGCACCGACAGGTGGAGAAGGCGGTGATGAAGCCAGTGTGCTCGAAGGGGTCTTCGGGGTCCGACGACGGAGATGAAGGCGGTGACGGCGGCGAGTTCCGGCAAGCAGGTCAGGGGGCAGCCGGCAGGGAGGCTGAGAGAAGGCTGCAAGCAGGTAGGGGGGCGTGAGAAGAAGAAGGTGGGTTAAAAAAATAAAAGGGAAAAAAAATAAAAGGGCGAGTTAGCATTTTTTTAAAGTCAACTGATGATGTGGAAAAGTCAAAATATAAAGACAACCTACCTCCGCCGCTAGCTAGGATCGCCACCGAGTTAAGTTAATCTTAACTCGGTGCAGGTTACCGGGGGCAACAGGGGGTCAAAGTTCATATTATTCAGAACCAAATTGAAAGTTCATATTATTAGGTCTTATATGGACAAAAATTCGTATTATCATAATCTAATTTCCCAATAAACAAATCTATAAATAAATATTATACAACTCAAGTTTCTAAGGAGAATTTAAAGCGCACTGATAGATAGGTTTGGTAGCTCATAAACAAATTAATCCTAACCTATCTAGACCCTGTTATTTTCTGCGATATGATGTGGTACAGTGTAATAATTTGTAAAATTTGTACTACCTCCGTCTCATTATATTTGTCAATTTACCTAATTTAGGAGGACCAATGCATATTGGAATTGAGGTAAAAGAGTTTGTAATTTACCCAAATTACCCATACTTTAATTGAAGATAATAGTTGTTGGAATTGTAAAAAGTGACAAATGAATTTATTAATTAGGAGTAGAAAAGAAATTACAGTTGTTGAGATTGTAAGTAGGACAAATATTTTGGGACGAAGAAGTTATATAAAAGGACAAATAATTTGGAACAGAGGTAATAGTAAAAATGGTTGGTGGGGTAGGTGAGAGACAGAAAAGTGAAAAGTAGTGGGAAGAGTGAGGGAAAAAATTATGATCAATGTAATGAGGTGTAGTATGGTAATATGTGATAATTTATGGTTAGTGTGGTGAATTATGATAAATACAGTAAAATATCACATAAAAAAATAGTCATAACTTAATTTTGGTGAACAGGTTTGAACTTTGAAGCTGAAGTAGGGAAAAAAAATTAATGAAAGTAAGATTAAAATATTTTGATAAAGAAAAAGGGGGTGAGTAGTAAGTGAGAATGTATAAAGGGCAAGTGTAAACAGATCCGGTGAAGCATAGCAGCACCGACACGGCGACGCTGAAATTTCACGGTCATCAACAAACCAACCCTGTTTCTCATGTCCCTGTAATTGCCGGTTACCCCTACCTAATACTGATTAATCAGGTCAATCCCTGTTATTATCACCTTTTTGAAAAAACATAAATAAATAAAAATCGAAACAACTACAAATTGAGTCGAGTCACATTGGTAGACTGGTAGTAACCTCCCACCTTCCCCGCCCCCACACTCCTGTCCTGTCCTGCCTCACTCACTCTCTCTCTCTCTCTCTCTCTCTCTCTCTCTCTCTCTCTCTCTCACTTGAATTTTTAAGAAAAGAAAGCAAACAAAGAAAGAAACAAGCCCAGCAAAATCAAAAGAAACAAAGGTTAGAAAACCGCTGATTTTTGAAGCAGTTGCAGAATTACAGAGAAAAAGGGCTCGGGATTCGAGTACTAAAATTAATCTCACTCTGTACTGTATTCTTCCCAATCCCAAACTCTCTCTCTATCTGCGCTTTGTGACCCTCCCAACATTGATTTAAATGGCATGTTCCCCCCTCCACTACTCCTCAATTGGCAAGTCTCTCTCTCTCTCTCTCTCTCTCTCTCTCTCTCTGGGGTTCTGTCGGTGTGCTTTGTCATTTTTGCTGAATCCACCCTTTGATTTCAAGCTTTTCGTTTCTTCCCTGTTCATGTCATTGTTGATGATGTTAACTATTTCCTGACTGTTCTCTGTATCTATTCATTTGCTTCTTATATATCTCTGTGTTTGTATATGTGAATACGTAAACTTCCTTGTTTCTGCTTCTTATTCGCAATTCTACTTCACCCCACTGGTTTCCTCTACATTCCTTCACATTCTGGGTACTGATCCCGTCTTCTGGGTAATCTTTCATTTCTTTTCATGTTTTATGGTTTTGAATGCGCCTTGTTCATTAATGGAGGTTTCCTTTTTTCGCCCTTTGGACCACTGATTGGCTGATTAATAGTTCTAAGGAAAATTACCCTGCATTTGTTTTGCCAAATGCTTGCTTGTTGCTTCTATATGATCTGTGTGCAAATCACTGTTATGCATCTCAACGGAACAATGAATGTAGCATGCTAAAGGAAGTTTTTCAAATGGCCATGTCAGAAACATGAACAGTTCATGGGCTTACAGCAGTCATGTCCTCACAACTGGAGTTTTCTTTTTCTTTCCTTTTTTTTCGGAAAAAGAGAGGGGGGGGGGTTCTTCAAGCAACTTGTGATTAGTTTTTTGTTTCTGGATCTAGAGTACTTTTTAAAAAATATTAAAATTTATTGCGAGTTCTTACAGTTGTAGAACGTCTCTTCTGTGGTATACTGATGGTATCCTTGCCATAAATATATAATTTATGTGTAGAAACTCAAGTACTCAGTCCAATTTATGTCATTAATTAATCCCAATTTAATGAAGAATTCTTTCCAATCTCACCCAGAATTGGGTTGGTTAAGTTTGATGATGGAATCCTATGATCACATTTGTTTGTAAATAGTTTCATATTTTCAACAGCCTTATTTTCCTATCGTTTGTAATCATATGCGTTTAGTACTAACAAAGCTAGAATAATGAGGTTAGAGTGTGTAAAGCTGGTAGGAACCCATTACCAGGAAGATCTTTATGAGTAGATCATAAGCTTAATTTTGCATGTTTGAAACTTCCCTTCAAAGCAATTTGTGACTAATCAGGATCCCGTGACTCTAATCTATTAAATTCGTACACATCTATAGCCACACATAGTGAAGAAATGATTTTTTGTCATCTACCGCTTAAATGTTGTTTGATTGGATGACAGATACTTAGTTTCATCCCCTCAAAGAAAAAGTAGGAGAATAAAAGTGGGGTTAGAGGAAGATTTTTATCAAGTTGATAAGTGCCTCTTTAGGGAGCTGTAATAATACATACAGCTTTAGGGAGCATCTCCTCTTTGCTACCCAGAAAATGATGAGTGCTAATCTTGCAGATCGCCTGCTTGACGTAAATGTCTACCCTTTATTTATTCAAGCTTGGTGATTTTTCATGACTGCTTAGTATGCCATTTCATTTTGTGAATGGATTCTTGGTATTTGACATTTACTGTATACAAACTGAAAGTCTGAATGTTATGGCTATGCTATCAAATACTACACACTTGTTAGTTGTGACACTCTTTCCCATGATGGCTGCTGATCATGCAAGTAATGTGTTTTTGCTTGCAGATTAACTGAGACTTAGCTGGACCAATGTTACAGGAGCCAGCAGAAAGGTAGCCATCTTACAAAGGTGTAATACCATCTTTGTTCCCTGTATAGCCCTTTGTTTCCAAGGGTCTTGTAAGGGAGTCTTGCTTGTTGTAGTTGTATAATCTATACATAGTCTTGAAAGGGTTGAGTGAAATTCCTATGAGGGAGATGGAGAGGAAGAAAACTCAAAATAACAATCAGACAAAGCGGTCTGTGAGAGCGCCTGCTAGAAGGGATAATAAACCCCATGAACAGAGCGGTCGCAAAACGTCTAATGGAAAAGAGACTCATACTAAAGCGCATGCTAAGCGAGCATCTGAGAGTGTAATTAGCAATACAAATGCAGGCTCAGAGTCCTCTGAGGTTTATGAAAATGTGGTTATAGATTATGTGGATGATGCATACAGGTCTGAGGATGCAGGTAAAGGTCCTGATGTCCAGACTGTTGAGGACAAGGTTGATGATTTGGAGGAGCATTCTAGTGACTTGAGTGGAGAAATCCAGCAAGTTAATGGTGACGATTCCGATTTTGAATCTGCGAAAGATTCAGCATCGTCCCAGGGAGATTCCCAGATTGGGGATGATGAGAAAATAGAGAGCTCCTCGAGGATTACAAAACAAACAGCTAAGAAGGGTTCATCTGAACCTCCCTCGCGCAAACCAAGAGCAAAAAATGATAATGAAAAAAGCAAACCCAATGGTAAACTCTCTCAATCAACAGCAAAGAAGCCTGTGAAAGCGAGCAACAATAAGGTGCTTGCAAAGGATTCTTCTAATGACAACAAGCGTATAGATATGAAAGTCCATCCTGCTTCAGAGTCCTCTGAGGGAGTAGATGATAAGTCATTTGAGGAGGTTGACCTAGAGAGCCCCCTTGAAACCACAAATCATGCAAAAAGTTCTGAAAATAACAATGAGATTACAGGCGATGACTCTGCACAGCAGCAGGAAAACGCAGCCTTGAAGGAGAAGATTGAGTTAATGGAAAGTAGGATGGAGAAGCTGGAGGAGGAGCTTAGAGAAGTTGCTGCTCTTGAAATTTCTCTCTATTCAGTCACACCGGAGCATGGGAGCTCTGCTCACAAGGTACACACACCTGCTCGACGTCTTTCTAGGCTCTACATACATGCTTGCAAGCACTTGGCTCCAACCACGAGGGCCTCAATTGCTAAAAACACAGTGTCAGGGCTTATTGTGGTTGCCAAGACTTGTGGAAACGATGTTGCAAGGTACATGTTGTATTGTGCAATAGACACGAGCTTATTTTTGTATGGTGTTATCTGGGACCTAACATGGTTTTATCCTTGCTGATGAATGTAGATTAACTTTTTGGTTGTCGAATACGGTGGTTCTGAGAGAAATTCTATCTCAAGCATTTAGCATCTCGTCTCAACTGAGCCCAACCAGGTTTACTAAATTAGATAGTAGTGGAAAATTTGTTAAGGGGAATGGTGTTCCATTTAAATCTGGTAGCAAACAAGTCAACAGGAGTATCCAGTTATTTGAAGATTGGCAGGAGACAAGCACATTCACTACTGCTTTGCAGAAGGTTGAAGCTTGGATCTTCTCTCGAGTTGTTGAGTCAGTGTGGTGGCAGGTAGGAAAACTAAAGGCTTTGCTCTTTTACTTCAAGGGCATAATGCTTTCCTTTCTAAACATTTGCATAGCGAACTGCTGCATGAGCTCAGAGTTGAATTATACTGAACAGTTTGATTTGATGCAATTTGGTGCTTTTCCAATGCTATGTGTTCAGGCATTGACTCCAAACATGCTAACTCCAGTTGAGGACTTGGTTAGTGGAAAGAGCATGGGAAGATTGTTAGGCCCATCCTTGGGTGATCAGAAACAAGGGAATTTTTCCATTGAGCTATGGAAAAATGCCTTCGAGGCTGCTTTTCAGAGAATTTGCCCAGTCCGGGCTGCTGGACATGAATGTGGTTGTCTTCCTGTATTGGCAAGGATGGTACGTGATCTTTATCTTTGTTAGATTATAAAACCATTCCTGGGGGCTTGAATCATCAGCTTAAGCTTTTGGTTGAGATGGTTCCATATGGTATTAGAGCCAGACCTGAGCAAGAGGTCTCAGGTTTGAATCTCAGCACCCTCCATATTCATTTGCGCAAGGTGAAAGGGCCCTTTGCAGCATCCACGCTTCAAGCCCAAAGGGCATTCGCGTGAGGGGTCGTGTTAGATTATAAAACCATTCCTGGGGCTTCAACCATCATCTTAAGCTTTTGGTTGAGATGGTTTCACAATCTTATTTGAAACTGCCTGATTCTATTTCCCACTATGATAGTTGAAGATTAATCACAAATTCACAATCTGTTCTCCTGATTTGATAACAGGTGATGGAACAATGTTTTGCAAGGCTAGATGTGGCCATGTTCAATGCCATACTACGAGAATCCGCAAACGAGATTCCAACGGATCCAGTTTCTGATCCCATATTGGATTCAAGGGTTCTGCCAATTCCAGCAGGGGATCTGAGTTTTGGCTCCGGTGCCCAACTAAAGAACTCTGTATGTTCCCATCTAAGAGCTCCCTGAACTCCTTTTTTTTCTTCCATTGTTTGGGTTTTGGGCGATAAAGTTGGAGGTGATCCGGGAACAGAATACAAGTCTTGCTGTTGCATGCTGTAGCATTGGATTGCTTATGCTACTGTGGTTACTGCAGGTTGGAAATTGGTCCATGTGGTTTACTGAGTCTCTGGGCGAGGAGCCCGGCCATGTCTCTGAGGATCATGATTCTGAAATCAAGGAGGATGCGGAGGAACAGGCAGCAGCACCAGCTAAAAGCAAGTGTTTCCGCCTTCTCAATGAGCTCAGTGAGCTCTTGATGCTCCCAAAAGATATGCTGATCGACACATCTATCAGGAAAGAGGTAAATACCTGAAAAATTCCGTAATGTAGGACAACCACCTCTTGTTTTGTTTGCATTATAGTACATAGTCATGATTCAACGGCAGCCTCGTTTTCTTTGTTTTGTCACCACACCTTTATGATTTTCATCACGTTTTTGCAGGTTTGTCCATCAATTAGTCTTGCAGTGATCATACGAATCCTGTGCAATTTCACTCCGGATGAATTTTGCCCAGACTCAGTCTCTCCAGAGGTCTTAGAGGCACTAAACGGCGAGGTACTTTTCCATTCAAAAGCTATATTCCAAGTGAAAGAAACTCATTCACAAACAAACAAACATGGGACTGTGATGATTTATTTAACTTGTTTCAGAGTTTTGTGGAGCGAAAAGTAGCTGGAGATCCTTCGGGGGGCTTCCCGTATGCAGCTGAAGCAGTTGTATATGTGCCGCCATCATCAAAGGATGTTTCAGAGAAGGTTGCAGAGGCAGGGGAGAAAGCTCAGCTTGGAAGGAACGCATCGATGGTTCAGAAGAAAGGGTATACTAGTGATGAAGAATTGGACGATCTTGATTCACCACTGACATCTATTATGGAACCGGTATCCCCGCATGGATCGATGAATGGGAATCACACTATTAAGTCTCAAGATCAAATGGGATGTGGAGGAAATGCAAGATATCAGCTGCTTCGCCAAGTTTGGTCTTCGTAGTTGGCATAGGTGTTTTCTGCTGTTCTTATAGTCCTTGATGGCTTGATCTCCGTGTTCTTTGTAACTAATTGTATATGAAAGAGTATTGTACTTGCAGAAATGTTCTGGATTAGTTTGCTTGGCTTTGGCTATCCACTACCTTTGTCCGTAGCACGCGGTTTTTAGCCATCAAAAGCACTTGCAAATCATCTAATCATGTTGTGTGATTGATGCAAGATTGTAAGCTCTTTTTCCTTGTGCAAAGGAGTAGATCTCACAAAACTGACTAGGAGTCCAAATCAAAAATTTGTAATTGAATCCGCACCGGCATTCGAATGGATGACCTGATTGAGAGTGAGCTGAGTTGAAACTTATTTGAATCGAAATCCAAAATTGACCAAGATCCACACTCAGATTAACCTGTGAACTGAATCTAAATCAAGCTGAGTCACAAACGATTAAACCGAACCAAAATAAACGCAAGTTAATTCACACCCAAATGAAAATATACCCAACCCGAATCGTACTCACACTGACTTTGACTCAACATGAATGAATTCTGAACGACTGAACCAAATTAGAGTCAAACCAATCCATTGGTTGCATACAAATTTTCAAAATATAATGTGACAATACAAAAATCATTCAAAATGTTTGGAACTAATTTGTTCTTATTTTGAATTTGGAAGTAGCCAAATAGAAGTTGAATTGTTTCAACTTTGGAAAAAAATGTTTAATTCTAATAATTAAGTTAAATAGAGATCTTAGCCTATACATCATCATTATTCAATTAATATTTTGCACCAAATTTGATAATTGACATTTTAGTAATATAGAAATCTAAATCTAACCTGAAACAAATCCGGTCCGAAGGTAACACAACCTAATTATACACCCAACCCGAAATTAACCTGAAACTATAAACCGAAACAACATTATCCAAACTGGACCCAAGCCAACTTGAAAGAATTGCCCTCAAATGTAACCCGAACAGATAAAACCAAACCGGAACCAGAATTTGAGATAATCCGGACAAGATTCACCTGAAGTTACCTGTTAGTTTTGGGCCCCAAATTATAACATCTACTTTTGGTTTGCGTTAAATGTTGGGTTACGTTTGAATATTGGGCTGCAAGGATGCTTGACATGGCTATTCGAGTGGGTCTGTAAACATGGACCATCCCACTGGTCCTTATAATTATGCAATTTTAATGGCTACTAAATCTCCTTAAGTATTAGTAAACCACATCTTTGAACTTGATTTCCCCTTCAAACTTTTCAACCTTGTCTATATCTATATTATATATTAAACAAGTCCTCAAAAAAGCTCAAATCTAAGAGAAAGAATTTAAGAAGTTTGGTTTTTTAAAACCACTAGTAAACCATGTCCGTGCTCAGCACGGACTGAAAATTATAGATCTACAATATAAGTTTGGTATAATAATGTTGATTAAATTTATTATATTAAATAGATATTGTCTTAAATTATAATAAATATGAAAAATTACAAATAATAATATAATATTATATAATTTATATATAGTATTATATTTATTTTTTCAAATACAATGTACGACAATTTAATTTTCATACTAACATAAAATCTTTTAAAGATTGTCGTATCAACAATTTTAATCTTTGCATTGTACAAATATTACAATTATATCAAAATATATTTACAAAAATAAACCTCATCGTATTTACCTAAAACCGAAATACACCCGAATCATGTTGTTAGAGTGAAATTTACAAGAAACCAAAATACACTTGACCCATATTTACCCTTAAAGGAAACTTTTATTATCAATGCATCTGACCCGTATTTACCTGAATTTAAAATACACCTGAGTCATATTTTTAAAGTGAAATTTACCATAAATCGAAATATACCCGACCCATGTTTACCCAAACCAGATATACAATCGACATATTGTTTAGTTATTGCACCCGAGGGTAAAATAGTAAATTTTTGTGTGAATATAAGCTAATGACAAGTTGCTAATTAATTATTATATCCAAGGATGAGATAGTAAATTCTTGTGTGAACACAAACAAGGCATCATAATTAATTACTCCCTCCTTCCCATTTTATTTGTCACTTAAGACATGATTCACAAAATCAATAAAACTTTCAATTTGCATTAATTTGCATTCTTGGAAATGAGAAAAGGTTGAATAAAATGGTGAATAAAAAAAGAAAAATGGTGAATAATAAAGAAAAAAGATGTATAATTTGATAAATTAGTAATTAATGTGTAATTGGAATTGTAAGGTGACAGATATTATGAGAAAAAAGAAAGTTAGTCAAAATGACAGATAATATGGGAAGGAGGGAGTATTACATTCAAGGACGAAATAGTAAATTTGTGTGTGAACTTAAGCAAGCAGAGCATGTAACATAATTAATTATTATATCCAAGGACGAAATAGTAAATTCGTGTGTGAACACAAGCAAACAGAGTAAGCAACAAAACACAAAAGTGTCCTTCACACTTTTATTATAGAAGTATATGAAATTCCAAACCTATGAATAAATGTTTCTAACAAAAATAGAAATATTTTGCTTCCACCTAAATTTGAACCTTGGTAGAAAGCATGAAAGTAGAGGGTATTTGCCACTTAGACGCTATATCTTTAGACTTTAGTATTGTAAATGTCAACATAAAAAAAAAAGACAATCATACATGTAGGTTACAAATAATAATGCATAATTAAAATAATATTCATTAACTTTTTGTATTAAAAAATATTCATTAGTTAGTCTTTTTTTTCTACCAAATTTACTATTAATAATATATCAACCCCAATATAAAAATAGATTAAAATAAAATCTAGGAAAACTGGATTCTAATAATCCATACTTTTAGCTTTTATATGCCGGGATATTGGATTCTAATAATCCTTACTATCACAAATTGTATAGCAATAATCCCTACTATCATTTTGGATTCTGGTGGTCCAAAAAAAAATTGTATTGTAGTGGGACAAAATCGAGTGTACATGCTAAATATCATAGAATTTGTGTTGCATTTGATTCAAAACTTTGTATAACACTTTCCCACGATTTTTAATGAATTTACAGCTCCCAATTTTTTTCAATTTTTTATGATTTTTTCAATTTTATTCCTTTTAAAAAATCATAATAATTGCTTGGAATCTCAAAAAAATAATTTGAAAAATGTTTTAGTAACTACACTTCGTTACCTATCTACGGGTAGGAACCAAAAAAACAAAAACAATATGGGGTAGGCATGGAAAAAATAAAAAGAATGTGGTGATGGATTTGGTACCACTACAATACAATTTTTTTTTGGACCACCAGAATCCAAAATAATAGTAGGGATTATTGCCATACAATTTGTGATAGTAGGAATTATTAGAATCCAATATCCCTTATATGCCAATAATCCATATTTTATTTTTGTATTCCGGTGGTTCGAAAAAAAGAAAAATTATATTATGGTGGGATATTATCGAGTGTATACCCTAAATATGATAGATTTTGACTTGCATTTGATTCAAAACTTAACACAACACTTTCCCACCATTTTTGATGAATTTACAACGTTTGTCCAAATTTTATTAGATTTTTTTCTTTTTTCGCTTTTAGTCTTTTAAAAAATCACAGTAATTGCTCATATTCTCAAAAAAAATAATTTAAAAATTCTTTTAATAACTACACTTTATAATCTTATGAGGGAACGAATGAAAAGAATAAAAACAATATGTGATATGAATGAAAAAAATAAAAAAAAATGTGGAGGTAGATCTGGTACACTAGAATACTATTTTTTATTTTTTTGGGGGGGAGGGGGGGCAACCAGAATAAAAAATTAAAGTAAGGATTATTGGCATACACAAGTTGAAAGTAGAGATTATTAGAATCCAATTTTCCTTAAATTTACTAGATATTGAAGTGGAAAACTCCCATAAAAAAAACTATATGAGTGTGCTATATTTTCTTTAATATTGTAAAAACAAAATAAAATTTTCATTAACATTGTGAAAAACTGTAATTAATAATTATATAAGTGATTTAAGCCTCATATTGTAAGTGAAGGTAAAATACAAAGTATCAAAATTGTCTCAATGTATAAGATAAAAATTGAGATCATTATTTATAACAAGTAAATATTGTTTCTTATTAGAGAAAAATGGTGAATGAATTATAATAAGATCACCACCATGAAAATGCATAAATGGTAAGTTCATAAAAAATAAAGTTCTTGATTTTTTTTTCACCTAAGAAATTTTGAAGACAATTTATATAAAGAAAATACACAAATCTATATCATAAAAGGTAATGGGATCACCTCCCAAATTTGTTCCCTTCTTGAATGCTCAATTCTCATGCAACAAGGTATATGATACGCCGCAAGTGCACGGGTGTACGTGTAGCAAGTATCAAGGTCGATCCCACATGGACTTTGCTAACTACACACCAAATTAGCTTCCTATGTGATTGCTAAATCGGTCGGGTTTTTGTTTTGGATTAACTAATTCTATTTCTAATCGCTAAAAAGGGTCAAAACAAACAAATATTCACACAATTCACAAGATGAAATCAATATAAGGAAAACGTTCAGGGGATAAAGCCTAAGTAACTTTATGAATTAAACAAGTGGATTGAACATGTATGTCACTAATTTGGTACATTTTAGGGTCGATAATCGCATAAATTATTCCGTAGCGAGCTTTTGGCAATGAAACAGATTGCTTAGTAAAATCAATCACCTACTGTCGTGGTTATTTCAATTTTATCTAAGTTAAAGATCAAATTATCAAAAGACCCCTAATTACAAAGTCTTCTATGTCTAGTTTACTTCATAACCAGTTTAATCCTAAGGGTTCCTATTATCGAATTTCTCCGTTCGGTACTTCATTCAACAATCTAAATCCATATTCTTGATGGCCAGTCAAAAACAATGACATACATAATCAAAGGACGAATAAAATGCATTCAAACTAGATTAACAAACTTGTTCAATCCAACAAAATTCAATCCAATAGAGAAACTAATAAGGGTTTATCCCCCAAACTAAAAGAAACTACTCACTACTCATGTTTGATTCACAAAACATATGAAATTCTATACTAAAATGCATGAAAACTATAAGAAAGAGAAGTAAACCGAGTGTTGAATCAATCCTTGCTTGAGTAATAATCGGTGGGGACTTCTGCTCCTCCACTTCAATGGAATCTTTCAAGTTGATCTTCAATCTCCAATGAACTCTCAATCTTCAATTAGAGATGGACTTGGATGGAATTGTGGATGAAAGGGAATGAATGTGGCTGGATGAAGATGATGATGGATCGGAATGAATGATAGCAAAAACAGTCGGATACATCAATTATATAGCATTAAGAGCAACCGAAACACCATTTTTTCCATAAAACAGGGCCAACACGGGTGATTCCAGGCCAACACGGACCGTGTTGCACACTGCAGTTGATTTCTGCACTTTCTGGACCCTGAAACGACCCGTGTTGGTCCAGATGAGACCCGTGTTGGGTTATGTTGGTATCCAATGATATCTTGGGCTAATGTTTGGGCCTTGGGGAGGATTTATCTCTTGCTAGTGATCCACTTGGACTCCATACACTTGATTTTGAGCTTGATTTGATCAATACTAGTCCAATTTCCTACAAAACTATACCAAACTCCAACCAAGCATAAAATAGAGAATTCGAGTATAAAAATAATACATTCATAACTAAAATCACCCAAATTAACTCTAAATAATCCAAGATCACACATATATAAAATACACTTGTTAATATAACAACCGTCAAATCTTCGCCATAATTAAATTTCAACCTTCAATTCAAAATATAAGATATCTTAATTTCTTTTTAAAATAAGATGAATAATTGCCTCCCTAATTTATGGAAATAACTCTCTCTCTCTCTCTCTCTCTCTCTCTCTATATATATATATATATATATATATATATATATATATATATATATATATATATATATATATATATATATATATATATATATATATATATATAATTAATCCCGTCAAAATTAATCCCACTCATCTAATCTCAGAGAGAGAGAGAGAGAGAGAGAGAGAGAGAGAGAGAGAGAGAGAGAGAGAGAGAGAGAGAGAGAGAGAGAGAGAGAGCAATGGGACGTGTTGTGATGCATTCCCTCCTCTAATCTCACTCATCTGTATAATTAATCTCGTCAAAATTAATCCTGTAACTAACCATGTACTAATTAAAATTTGAATTTTAAATATTAGATCCCCCTAATATTATGATTTTTAGCAGTTCAGAATCAGTTATTCAGTTACCTAAATTTTAGGAAATGGTGTAAATTCAATGTCACCATAAATATAGTTGATTAGTTGGTTATTACCTCACTCTCACATGTCCTCTGCATGTCCACTCTTCTTCTACATCTTTCCATTCTGTTTCATCTTCATCATTAATTTGAGTTTCCACCCTTTCAATTCGCTTCATCTCCTTGTCTTATCTCACGACCCCATCCTTAGTTTGAGCTGCAAGTTTGCTGTTGTCATATCCTTACTAGTACCAGCACCAGCACCAGCCAAGGAGGTCCTTAGGCCCATGACATCACCTTCGTCAACCATGACATTCCTGCTGCCACTAGAATCGGATCCAATGGCAACCATGATATCATTTGGAACCCCGATGACCTCGAGTTGCGGTTAATGTGGAAGGTGAAATGCTCATTTGGAACCTTTGTGTCTCTATTAACTTTTCGTATAGTGCACTGAGTTTGTTTTTCTTTCAGTCCTTGATTTTGGTTCATATGATTTAGGTTTACAGATTGAGTTAGACAGGTTATCTGATGCACTCATATCCATCAGAAAGGAAACTGTCAAGATCGAGATGGGAAAAGCTAATGCTAATAACAATGTCCTCGAAGTAAAAGTTTTTTAGTTTAATGTTTACTTCTTTCTCTTACTTTTATGATGATACTCTGTTTTTTACTTTTGTTATTGTTTAATAGTTACCACTTTGCATATAATTTCGATGGTAATTAACCAGAAAATAAAACCCATAAGCCATATCACATCTTCAAATTATATGTGTTCCATTAAACATTTTTCTTCTGTTACTTTCTATTAGTTTGATGTAAATGAGAATGGAATGTCTATTAAACATTTTTTCTCCTGTTCAAATACAATATGCAAGTTCTGATTAGTCATGCTACTTTTTTTTAGTTTTAGATTCTCACACGAAGATATAAGTGAAGACAAAATTAAACAATAAAAAACGGAAAGAAAAGAAAAGGACTTCAATTTCCATCTCAATTTTAATTTCGGGTAATTCGGATACCCATTTTTGGTCATGGTCGACCCGTATCTGAACCGATTTCCTGAAAGTTTTTCTATTTCAGGTACCCAACCCAATTATAATCAATTTTTGGGTAAGAGTACCAGAAATTTTTGACCGGGCAGCAGGGTTTTTGAACCGTGAAAGTTGGATAAAAATAGAGGAAATATTAAATGTTTATGTGATTTTGTCTTTCTTATGTTTATTGTTGATATTGGCTATAAGAATTAAATTTATTGCGTAGAGCTGGCAGAATCGACCCGACCCGAAAACCGACCCAAACTCGCCCGAAAGTTTAAGGTTAGGCCCGGAATTTCCGAAACTAAAACATAAAAAAATTGGAAACGACCCGTACCGAACCCGACTCGAAACCGACCTACCGCCCGAATTGACAGATCTATTATTGAGTATTGTATAACCTTATCAATTTTAATATTTCATATTAGATCTATTTGTACTTTGAGTATGTGTATACAATTATTTCGTCAGAAATAGACTCATATACTTTTATGTTATACTAATTATTCATTTAGTTAAATATTATTTGTTATATTTAACTTTTTAACAATTATGGATTAATATTTTTTGTTTCCTTCTATGTTACTTAGAGCGTTAAATGTGTATAGAAAATACCATTAGGGAGATCAAAAGCTCATTGGTTATCTATTAAATGTGACAATGTATACAGTCAGGGAAATCAAGCTCTCATTGGTTTTCTTATCTAAGTATGTTCGTGCTATTTATTTCCACTGTTGTAGTATGACATAATGTTCCACACATTGTGGAGAGAATCGCGGAAGCCTAGAGTTTAAACAAGCATGTGGATGAGGAAAATCCACCCATAGAACTCATAAACACACCAAACTAATTTTTTAGGGTTTTTGGATTAATGGAGATGAACAACAAATACAACAAGAATCAAAGGGATATGGACAATTGTAAAGAGTATACACCCACCGAATTGAACTAAGATGTTCAATCTCTAGCACAAGGACCACCCACAAGCAAGAGTCTTGAATCACCCAAGAAATCTCACTAAGAGTGGAGGTAGAACACCCACTCACAAAGAAGAGAAATCACCAAGCAATTTCCACCCAAAGGATTGGCTTCATTGATTAGGGTTTGAAAACCCACAATTACAACATTCTCCAATTGAGAGGATTTTTCTTAAGCCTAGCTCCTAAACATTAATCATCCAAATCTATGTTGGAAATAAGCTAAGGGGGTATATATAGGAAATCGGGAAAAAATAACAAAACTCGTGAGAAAAGCAAAGCAGTGGCCGTCGCAGAAGGATGGCTCGGGCGCGCCGAAACTGACTCGGGCGAGCCAGTCGTCTATCCGTCATGGCCTGTCGCTGGCCAGGAGGGGACGCGGGCGCGAGCTAGGACTTCGCGGGCGCGACAGAAAGCTGGCTCGGGCGAGTCACCAGCTGGCTCGGGCGAGTCAGTCTTTTGGCAGCTTTTCTCTGCTGACTTCAAACGCACATAACATTTTCATCCAAACTCCGTTTTAGGCCCGTAAGATATTAATGGAAAGCTCTCGGTGTGTAATTTAAGCTCCCAAAATTTTAGACCCATCGAAGTTATATTGAAGGAGTTATGATCAAAAGCGTGAAGGCACGCCATTTGAACGTCTTCGAATTCATTCACCGCCATGTGTTTATTCTTGTCGATGGTTCCGAAGCCCCTTCGCTCGGGAATGGTCCTATTGAGACCTTAGATGACATCCTATGGCCCGGGGTCTTTGTAGAACGAAACACCGCTCTCTTAGTGGCTATAATGGCCCTCAAAGGACCCATATCCACCATGAAATGGATGTTGAAACCGGGTTAGTTTCGAGGAAAGGAGAGGGTGACTTGTAGCAAACCGGGAACCGTAGGCGAAACAAAAAGCGAACCGATCCCACACGGTTTATTATCCCCTTCTTTGAAAAGAGTTGTCCTCAACTCTTGGGGGTTCAAAATTATCGGGTACCCATGTAGACCCAAGCGCATGTACTCCAACAGCCGAAGTAGAGTGACACTCATCAACCCGTCCTTCTAAAAAATGTAGCAATTCCGGCGGAAAGGAGGGGCCAAGTCGACATCACGAAGGACCCGAACATGGCTAGCACCCATCAACTTGTTGAAAGAAACAAGGGTTTCGTCATATGAGAGCTCGGGGTCAAGGCCAATTGAAATAACCTTTTCCTCGTTCAATCTCGATGTGGAAGTAATGGAACTCGGATGAGTAGTCATGGACGTGGACTCATGCAGCTCAACTCCATGGCGAGGCTCGGGAGCGATTGATCATGGCTCAACACTTGGAGACTCTATGCGGAGCTCGGTAGGAGTTATGGGCAAGGGTGGGGGACAAGGGAGGAAGGTTGGAAATTTTTGTGGAGCTAAGGTTCGCTCAACCTCACTAAGGTCGCTTTTTCGCAAAAGTAAAGCCCGATGTGGCTTTCCTTTGCTCGAAGCACTCTCATCCCGTGTCTCACTCTTTGGGAGGTTTCTCTTCTCACTTCCCACCCCGGCTTGTGGTATATCGGCTTCAAAAGGGGGTAAAGGAATGAGTTTGATTTTCTTTTCTCCCATTGAGAAGGTGTAGGTGTTCTTCCGGCCGTCGTGGATAGCATGCCGATCAAATTGCCAAGGTCTACCAAGTAGTAAATGACAAGCATTCATGGGGACAACATCACAAAGAACACTATCCTCATAAGACCAAGCGGAGAAAGAACCAAGACTTGTTGGGTTACCTCGACGTCGTCGCCATCTTTTAGCCCTTGCAAGCTATACGGTTGAGGATGAGCCGAGACCGGCAATTGGAGTTTCTCAACCATGTAGGTAGAGGCCAAGTTGGTGCAACTCCCACCGTCGATGATGACCTTAGCTGCCTTCTCGCCAATGGTGAACTAGTCAAGATAAAGGATCGCCTAGGAATCGAATTCTCCCCTTCTTGTGCGCGAACCTCAACACTAGTCTTTAGAGCCTCCGGTGTGGCTACCTCACTTGCTTTGGAACTCTCAACCATCTTCGTGGGGCATTGGGCTTGGTAGTTACCATAAACCCGATATGTGAAGCATTTTCTACCCTTGAGCTTCTGAAGATATTCCACACTTTCCTTATGAGGTCGGGAAGATGGTTTGGGTAGCTTGGAAGTTCGACTTCCCTTGGATGAAGCTGTTCTACAAGAGTGAGAACTACCCTTCCTAGAAGGCCATGAAGTAACCTTCTCCTCCATTCTTCTTCCTCGAGAACCACCATATTGATAATCATCAAAATACCTCGAATAGCCACTATGGTGAGTTCTAGGAGCCCGAGTTGAAATATAACGATCCCATTTCGAGGACTCTAGTTGCGTAGGTGTCGTAGCGCGAAGTATGTCATCCATTCGACGTTGCACTTCTCGAACCTTCTCTTCAATATGTTGAAGATTCTCATCGAAGGTTGGTTCGGGTTTGGGTTTAGGGGAAAAAGGAATATCATGTTTGCCCGAAGCATAGAACATGGAGGCCATTTGTGGAGCTTGGTTTTCTTGCGGGGTGTATAATTTGAGCGGATAGAGGTTTGGGTTCTTTGTAGCTAGGAAATTTTGAGGTGTTTTTTTGCGAGGCTAAATTTGTGGGGAAAAATGTGGTGAAACCGGCAAGGGGAATGCACCAAGCAAAACAAACCCAGATGGGCACACAACCACCACCAACAACGTCCACCAACAAAACAACCACCAACACAACAAATCCAACACATAAATTTCAACACAACCCAATACTATTTGCAACCATTCAATAACAATCAAGAACAACAATCACACCCAACAACAATGGATGAAGTGACAGATTGTGTTTGGGTTGTTTTTGAGGAGTTTGGGGGTTTTCTTGTAGTTGGCTAGTCTTTGGTTAAGGGTTCTTTGTGTTTTTCTCACATTGACATTTCATCGAACACCTTCCGTGCACTATTTTCCAACTTCTCCTCAAAGCTCCAAACGACTTCAAAAACACCAAATACAAACACAATACAATGTATTCTAATACTCTTGGATGCACAGGGAATGAGGGACACCAATATTTCAACAATCCACAAAACCAAGAACACTAAAAATTACCACCAAACAAGAAGAACAATTCCGGGCACAAACAAGAAATCTCTGACAAAACTATGAGTTCTAGGCCTAGCTATGATACCAAATGGAGAGAATCGCGGAAGCCTAGGGTTTAAACAAACATGTTGATGATGGAAATCCACCCATAGAACTCATAAACTGTAACGCCCCGGAAATTCAATTATAGGAAAGTCAAAGTCAAACTAACGTTAACAGACAAAATTTAGCGGAAGACTTAAAACTCTTAATGGGCGTCACTGCCGTATCCCCGAAGGAATACAAGGCGAGAAGGAAACTACAACTGTCTGTCAACGGCAGACCAACTAACAACTCATACTCAGAAAAAAACCTCAAAACTAACTTCAAGTCTTTCAAAAAGAAACATAACATATTTAACGACTTCTAGACATGTCGTCCTCACTTCTAATTCCCATCCCCAGCATATTGATCATCACCTGAAAGCAAAACATTTCAAAAATGAGGGGGAAATCTCAATAATGTCTACCCCTAACGTTAAAAACAAGTTAAGTTCATTTCAATTCATTTGAGGGAGAGGGAATAAGTCAAACCATTTCACAAACCTTTAATCCCTTAACTGTTTTCCTCAACCCAACCAAATCATATTTTATTATGCGGGCGGGACACCACATCCCTTAAAGTAACAAATATCATACCGGATCCCAGATCCTCTGCCTACCACAGGCTACGACTAGGGTCCCAGACCCTTTGCCTACCACAGGCTACGACCAGAATATCAAGAGTTCACATTTCCGCCTACCACAGGCTACGACCAGGGTCCCAGACCCTTTGCCTACCACAGGCTACGACCAGAATATCAAGAGTTCACATTTCCGCCTACCACAGGCTACGACCAGGGTCCCTGACCCTTTGCCTACCATAGGCTACGACCAAAAAATCAAGAGTTCATATTTCCGCCTACCACAGGCTATGACCAGGGTCCCAGACCCTTTGCCTACCACAGGCTATGACCAAATAAACCCGCTTAATGTTTCACTTGAATTATTAGTATCTTATGCAAAGCTCAGCTCACAACTCTCAGGTCAAACCCAACCCAGGTTATCAAAACCAATCCGAAAACCACTAATAAAAGACCATCCACTTTCTCATCTCATAAAACAAAGTACAACAATTACAAACAGTTATCCAAAATAGATGGTCACATTTTCCATACAAAGTCCCCTTTCAGGATGCAATTCTCAAAATATATTAGAAAACATCAAAACACATTTAAAGAGCATCCCAGTGGGGAGTAGAGCATAGACATTACCTGGTTAACTTCACTTCACAGCAAAACGAACACACTTGAGCTCACTAACGACGCGAGTTAGCTTGGGCCTAAAATAGAATAATTATTCTAATCAAAACGCGCCCTTCAAAGTTAGTATTAACTACCTTCTAATTAACCCTTCCCTAGGAACCCTATAGGTTCCTATCAATCATGAATTTACACTTTAAATTACCTAACACATTCCAAGTAATCGCATAATAATACCAAGTAAACCTTTTCAATCAACAACACATTCATTAGCAATTTCACATAACAAGACAGATTACAGCATCCACACAAAAATGGTCGTAACTTGACTTCCCAACACCCTATGGGTCTGGTTTTAGACTTTTCGGAAACCTCGGGATGTCTACTAAAACTCTTAGGTTGAACTCGAGACCCAAAACACGCTTTAATGTCCTCAAAAACCGTCATCTTCCAAAACTGTCCAGACCTGACCTAGGTCTGGTAATCGGGGTATAACTCGACTTATAAAATTTCAAAGTCCGGTCCGTAAAATTCCTATGAAAGCTAACATATGAGAGAAACTCCAGTCCAAAGGGTTCGATCAAAAGACAACTACACTAACCGTGGTGACCCGATCTTTAGACCCCATCAAAACTGTCCCGTTACCGGTTTCCATTTAATTTGTAAATTCGGTTCTAACTTCCACCAATCCGATCCCGGGTTCCTAATTTAGGCTTAAAACAGTAACTAAAGTCCAAAGTAATTAACCTAGTCCAACTAAGGTCCAAACATCAAGCCTCCTATCATCAAAACCAAAATGTAGAACCTGAAATCAACTTTAATATTTCTACTAACCCTAAAAGCATGCATGAAATATTAACACTATCCTAAACATGGATTTCTTAACCAATAAACAAGAAGGAACTTAAAGAACATGTGAATAAACTATAAAGAACATATAAACATTTAAACTACTAATCAAGAACCCCAACAACCAATTTCTTTATACAAGATTAAATCAAGAATCGTAAATTAATAATCAAGAATCGAACTTTAGTAATTCAATCAACCTAACTTATTTAACAAGATTAAATATAAAATTAAACATGATTGAACCCTAAGAGAATTAAAGAACATCTGAATATTTAACTCCCGATTCAAGAATTAATCTAGGTAATCAAACTTTTTAATTCGTGCATACAATAATAGTATTATCTAAAACTCTAACATGATTCACATGAAAACAAAGTACACCAAACAATTGAACATTAGTAATTTTACTACAACTATTAAAACTCTAATACACCAAATTAAAACATAAAAGTTACATATAATGAATTAGACAAATTACATGTAAATAAAAACAATACTAGGACAAATTAGTTACAAATAACAACTTAATAATTTACAATCTTGATTACCCAAACTTTCAAGATTTAAAACAAAAAATAATAATAATAATAATAATAATAATAATAATAAATAAGAAGCATGATTATGGATCACGTACACATATTCATAGCACACAGTAGCATGCGTATTACTATCAAACACATAACTAGGATTGAAGTTGAACTTCATACCCAAAACAAGAGAGGGAGGAAGCCCAGGCAACAAGGAGGTGGGGTGGCCGACGATGGTGCGACGAACGTCCCAACAGCAGCAAGAAACGGGCTTTGTTATGCGGCTCGGTGTCTCGGTCATCAATCTCGGCGCACAGAAGCAACATCACACGTCTACTGCTTTGGCTCGGGCGGCCGGGCGGTGGCCTCTAATGGTCTGTGCGCCGACTTCCGACATCGGAGCAGCGACAGCGGCGGTGTCGGTGGTGGCGTGAGGCGGCAACAGCTGCTGGTAGTGCGGCGGAGCAAGAAACCGAACGGGTGAAGCGCAAGCGATGTCGGGGAAAAGAAAGAGAGAGAATAGGAAGGAGGGGAGGCCGGCGCTGGTGCTGGGGGTTCTCCGGTGATGTCAAGTAGAGTCCGACGACATCTTGGGTCGCGGCATGGTCGAGAGAGGGAACCGAGATCAAAGAGGGGCGAGGAAACAAAGGGAGTACGTTATGTGTTTGGCCCCCCTCTTAGGTTTAGCAAGATCTCTTAATTACTAACCTCACCCTAATCTAATATTAATTACTTCTAATCTAACTCTCATCTAACTCTCATCCAACTCTAAAATATCTTAACTGAATGAAATCCTAATCCTAACCAACCCTACTAACAATAAGATTACTAGTACTACTAACTAATAACAACACTATTATTAATAATATTAATACCACCCATAATAATAATAACAAAAGATAAGAATGCTTATTCACATAATAGTAATAGTAATCACATAATATTAATAATAATAATAATAATAATGATGATAATAATAATAATAATAATAATAATCACATAACAGTAATGATAACGATAATAATAATATTAATAATAATAACAACAACACATGAATTTACTAATTTACCCCTACTCCCATGCAATCTCATGTACGTAGAAAATTACTAAAATACTCTTGTTAGTCCTTCAACGATCCTACGAGCTCAAGTGTCAGCGTACATAATCTCAAACGAATTCACAATAATTAACGGAGTCAACTTAAATTACTAACGTCGTAACGGTCGATGCACTTGAATTTTTCAGGGTTTTACATAAACACACCAAACTAATTTTTTAGGGTTTTTGGATTAATGGAGATGAACAACAAATACAACAAGAATCAAAGGGATATGGACAATTGTAAAGAGTAAAAACTCACCCAATTGAACTAAGATGTTCAATCTCTAGGACAAGGATCACCCACAAGCAAGAGTTTTGAATCACCCAAGAAATCTCACTAAGAGTGGAGGTAGAACACCTACTCACAAAGAAGAGAAATCACCAAGCAATTTCCACCCAAAGGATTAGCTTCATTGATTAGGGTTTGAAAACCCACAATTACAACACTCTCCAATTGAGAGGATTTTTCTTGAGCCTAGCTCCTAAACATTAGTCATCCAAATCTATGTTGGAAATAAGCTAAGGGGGTATATATAGGAAATGGGGAAAAAATAACAAAACTCAGCAGAAAAAACGAAACAGCGCGTCGTCACATAAGGATGGCTCGGTATGCCATCGACTTCGGGCGAGCGATCGTCTCATCGCCATGGCCTGTCGCTGGCCAGGAGGGGTCGGGGGCGCGAGCTAGGACTTCGCGGGCACGATAGAAAGCTGGCTCGGGCGAGTCACCAGCTGGATCGGGCGAGTCAGTCTTCTGGCAGCTTTTCCCTGCCAACTTCAAACACACATAACTTCTTCATCCGAACTTCGTTTTAGGCCCGTAAGATATTGATGGAAAGCTCTCGGTGTGTACTTTAACTCCCAAATTTGAGACCCATCGAAGTTATATTGAAGGAGTTATGATCAAAAGCGTGAAGGCACGCCATTTGAACGTCTTCGTATTCATTCACCGCCATGTGTTTATTCTTGCCGATAGTTCCGAAGCCCTTTCGCTGGGGAATGGTCCTATTGAGACCTTAGATGACATCCTATGGCCCGGGGTCTTTGTAGAACGAAACACTACTCTCTTAGTGGCATAATGGCCCTCAAAGGACCCGTATCCACCATGAAATGGATGTTGAAACCGGGTTAGTTTCGAGGAAAGGAGAGGGTGACTTGTAGCAAACCGGAAACCATAGGCGAAACAAAAAGCGAACCGATCCCACACGGTTCACATTGATTTATCAATATTCTATTGAGGGTGCACTTAGTAGAACTTTTAAAAGAAGGGTTACCTATATGTTTGTATTTTACTTTTTTAATGAAAAATATTATAATTAATGAACAATGAACGATTATACTTGTGCATATAATTAAATCAAAAAGATTTTGTTAGGCAATGTTGCAACAACATTTGTATATATAATTTGAATTGTTTTTATTTTACATTTTCTATTTTATCTGCATTAAGTTGTTTGACTTTCTCATATATATCCCCAAAATGTTGAGTCAACATTAAACTAATATAATATGTCGTTTTTATTCTACTTCGGGTTATTTTTTTCTTTACATTCAAAAACCTTTTGTTGGTGTAGTTTCTTTTCCATGATACATTATATATTGTTTGAATTTATCATTTGATTTTTATTTCTGTCATATTTTGTAATATTACAATTATCTATCTAAACCAACACTCGTTTGGAAGAACGAGTAAAAAACTAGTAATAATAATAGTACAATTGTTGCATAATTTTATTTACTATTTTATAATTATTATTTGAATTGAAAATTATTATAAAATTACTCTAAAAAATAAGTCACATATAAATATTGTACATTACACGAGTTATGCAATGCTAGTTATATCCTTAAAATAATTGCCTCAAGATATACAAATAATACAATACACCCCACAGTAACATACAGAGAAAAAAATAAAAGGGATTTTCTAACTATTAGGTGATCCTGTATTTTCCTTACTTCTCAATAGAAAAAGTTTTTATTTTACATTTCGTAAGGTGTACCTATATTTTTACCATTTCTATTATGTCAACTTTTAATTTCACGCCGCCAATTACTAGTGTACTTAGAAAATCTAATAATGTGTTCTCATAAACCAAAGCTATTGAACTTGATTTATATTTACTAAACAATTATAATAGTAAATTTTAAAAATGAAAAAAGGAATGAAAAAAGAAAAATTGTGTCTAAAACAAAAGCCCAAATTTATTATTGTTTTGCAAATTTGGTGTTAAATTTAACACTCACTATTTACAAAAATATATAAAATAAAAATTTTATAGTTATGTTAAATAGAAAGTAAATCAAAAAGTGTATCTCCTGGAAATTAAAAAAAAACACAGCTACATTGAATAAGAAGTTAATTTTGAAAGTGAATATGGTAAAAAATGTAAAACTATCAAATTATCAAATGAAAAATCCCAAAAATTGTTAACTATTTAAGGACTAGGTCACTATATTTTGGTACAAGCAATAAATAATATATTGTAACAATTATTTTGATATAAAGCAGGAATCCCTATTCATGAATAGAATGAGTTTGATGTAAAAGTAAAATGCACAGGGCACAACTTTGGTACGTACTTGTCCATTTTTTGCTAGTGCATATTCTTTCGTGCATATTCTTTCATGCAGGAATCCCTATTCATGAAAGTTCCTTTGTGCTAATTTTGATAAACAATCGTTTTAAGTCTAAAAGTTGGCACATAAAAAACAGAGGTTTTCAATTTCTTTCTCTCAAATGTCAAAGTTTTAGGCCCCATATTATCTATGGATAGATATATTAGTCATAAATCATAAATATTAGTATAGCAAAATCATACATTGTCCAATAGTGCTCTAGGTACAAAATTGTGGTCGTTGTTTTACTATATATATTTTTCAAGTTTTCAAATAAAAATGGTAATGCACATTAGTCTGTGCAAATAATACGATTATATGAATGAATATTTCTAATGATCTTAATATCAAGAATTACATCCGCTTCACCCATGTCCTTCATACAGAACTTAGAGGATAGAAATTATTTCGTCTTATTAACTAGTTCCATGTCGGTCCCAAATATCAATATATCATCAACGTATAGGCAAATGATCACCCATTTACCATTCTCAAACTTATAGTATATGCACATATCTTATTCATTGATTTTTTTTCCCACTTGAAAGCACTACTTCATAACACTTTTGATGACCTTGCTTAGGTGTTGCTTTAGTCCATATAAGGACCTTATAAGTTTGCATATTTTCTTCTCTTGACCTTCAACAACGAACCATTCGGATTGTTCCATATAAACCTCCTCTCCTAGTTCACCATTTAAGAATGTCTTCTTGACATCCATTTGATGAATTACTAGCTTATGGATGGTAGCTAAAGAAAACAATACACTAGACCTGGGCATTGAGCGGGTCGGGTCAGTTGGGCCGAAAATTTGCGACCACGACCGAGCCCGACTGGGCCGCCTTGGTCGGTAGTGTCGGCCTAGCCCCGACCGGTGGGCCGTGAATGGGTCGTCATCAACAATTGTGCAACCTGGATTTTTTTTTATAACAAAAACCTTGAATACTCCATGCATTTTAGACCTAGGCATTGAGCGGGCTAGGCTATGCCACGAGCCAGGTCAGCGAGCTTGATTTTTGGGTTTTGTTTTTTCATATAAATTAGCGGGTCGGCGGACCATCCATTCTTCGGGGCCCCGATCTTTTCAGGCAGGACCGGGTCGCATTTAAAAACGTGGCCCTAACTCGCAAATTTTCGGGTCTGACCGGCCCGAGCGGGTCCCCGGCCCATTGCCCAGGTCTACAATACACTTATTGAAGCTATCCTAACTACCGGTGCATGTGTATCCAAGTGGTCAATATCTCTCAACCAATCGGACTTTATATCTCTCAACGATACCATCTACTCTCTTTTTCCTTTTAAAATTCCATTTAGAAGTAATTCATTTACTACCCAAAGGAAGATCAACCAATATCCAAACATTGTTTTCCCTAATAAAATCAATCTCATCTTGTACCACTTCCTTCAAAAAAGGGAGCACCAAATTTTGCATAGCTTCTTTAAAAGTTTTTGAATCTTTGTCTATATTGTACATACATAGGGTCTTACTTTTAACCAAGTCCCTTGAACCTTCTACTAAATATACATAGAAGTCAGAACCAAAATCCTTTGGTTTCCGTGCACTTCTACTCCTTAATTCAACACTCCCATCTTCTTCATTATGAATAACATCATGATTCAAAAAATCATCTTGTATGGATGTATCTTCATGATTTACATCACAAGGTTCAACTTGAGGAACAACTTCTTGATTTATATCTTAGGAATTGAAGAGAACTTAATCTCATCAAAATTGCATCTATTGATTCTATAACGGTATCTATATGTACTCATTTGGCTCAACCCCCAAAAACCTATAAACTTTGTTATCTTTAGCATATCCTATAAATATGCACTCAATTTATCTTCACCTAACTTCTTTTTCTTAGGTTCCGGGACCCTTACAATGGCCCTACTGTTGGGTTGAATGTGAAGACCAATTTTGGGTTGGTCTCCGTGTATTGAGGAGCAAAGTAGAAGAGTTTGAGGGAGAATCAAGTTGTTGATTTGTTAGCAGTCTCTTTTTGTAATTCCTTTGTTGCAAGGACTCTATTAACCCCAAATAATTGTGTTAGCCTTATACTATAAATAGAGCCTAGGTGCTAGGTTTATTTGTATCGCAATTGAGAGTGTTTCATCTGACCACAAGAGATTGACATGTAATCTTTATGTCCATGAGGGAGTTGTGTGAGGCTCATATGTGAGTGTTAAGTTCTCAGGTTGTAACTCTAGGGAGGTTGTAAGAGATTGTGTAAGTCTGGGAATCCCTGAAACATTGTTGTAATCCTCTAATAGTGCATCGTTCGTGGTTTTTTCACGGTTTGGGTTTTTTCACGTTAATTCCTTGTGTTAAATCTTTATTTATTTTCACCCTTTATTATTGCGTGCCTGCTAACAACGCCCTGAGAATCTTTACAACTGGTACCAGAGCTTCGGTTGGAGCGTTGTTGATCTGTAGATTGAGAAGCAGTGGAGGGAGTAATTGTGAAGATTCCAGAGTTCGATGGGAAAGACTATGCATGGTGGAGGATGTGCGTTGAGAATGTGCTCCACCAGTAAAAGTTGCATCATGCGATGGGTAAAAGGCCAAAAGAGATTGAATAGAAGGATTGGGAAGAGCATGACGGTCAGACATTCGGTACGGTGAGACTGATGTTAGCACGGAACATGGCTTTCAACGTCAAAGATCTGAAAATGATGAAAGATCTGCTGGAGGCCTTGCAAAACACATATGAGAAGCCTTCGGCGATGAACAAGGTATATGTGTTGCGTCGTTTGTTTGCATTTAAGATGAGGGAATCTGGTGATATGCATGATAGTATGAATGAGTTGACTATGATACTATCAAAGTTAACCTCTATGGGATTTAGTTTTAATCATGAGATAAATGCTAATATACTGTTGGCTACCCTACCTAAGTCTTTGAATAATTTTGTGACTTCTGTAACATCTTCGATTAAAAAGGATGAGAAACTGAAGTTTGGGGAAGTTAGAGACTTTGTCCTGAATTAAAGTATTCGTAGGAAGGATTCTGGTGTGTTTGAGTCTTTGGGAACGCTTTGATTGTCATGGGTAGAAGGAACAGTGGGAGCTTTAGGTCGGGGTTGATCTAAATCTAGAGGTCGAAACATGGAGCACGTGTTGCGTTCGAACTGCGGTGATAGAGGTTATTTTCATAGGGATTATCCTAAGCCCGGGAAGAGCAGTTATAATGGCCATGACTCGGTAAATTCTGCTGAGGATTTAGGTGATGCCCTAACTGTTAGTGTTGACGAGTCAGAAAGGTGTTGGGTCATAGATTTGCGTGCGTTGTTTCACTCTTCATCTAGCAGGGAGACCTTTAGTAATTTTGTGAATGACAAGTTTGGCAGGATTAGGCTTGCAAACGATCACAACTTAAAGGTGCTAGGAAAAGGTGATGTGAACATTAAAACTTCTAAGGGTGGGACTTGGAGGTTGAGGAATGTTGGGTATATCCCGGATATGACCAAGAACCTTGTATTTGTTGGTCAATTGGATAAGGAGGGTCTTATTACGAGATTTGGGGATGGTCATTGGAGGGTAACGAAAAGATCTCTAGTAATTGCAAATGGTAGAAAGGAGGGGAAGTTGTATACTACCATTGATAATTCTAATAGGCATGTTCATGCTCATCAAAGGCGTGTTAGCTTCTCTGATGAGAGAAGGGTACCATAAACAAGGAGGTTTCTGGTCGAGGCTACAGGAACGGATGGTCAACCGAAGAACGCATCTAACCTGCATCTGAATTCGACAAGTTCAACACGAGGTAAAATTCCAATCCATTATTCCCCTAAGTTGTTGACGAGGATGCATATGTCGAAGTTGTAGGGGCGTGATCAGTTCAAGTGGGAGCATATTGATAAAAGATGGGTTGATGGTGTTGGGTTTTAGGTTATCTATTTCCTAAACAGATTCAGATTAATTGGCGGAATATTTATAACGATTATAAAACAACTAATCACCTAGGAAAGAAACAATTGTGGAGGCTTAGTAATTATACTTGATCGCTAATCCGACTGATGCAAAGGTTGACCTTTGAGATTCCAATGTAGAAATCCTCTACTGTAAGTCCACGCAAAACACACCGGGAACTCGACTGCTAGATCGACTCGATCAAGATAGATCTCAATCTAAGATATGTATTTCGGTATGAGGTAGTTTGTTTCAGGAAACAGTGATTGTAAACTGAAAGAGAGAGGAACTCAGGAAATCACCCTGGTATCTCTATGAAAGTCTCAAGCAGTTCCCTCGATCTCAATCTCTCAGAGAGACTCCCTTTTATAGTGTTTAGACGACATTGGGAAAGGGTTATTAAAACCCTAAATAACCTACTTATGCGATAGCGCAGTCTGAGGCCCAATACGGTCCGTGTTGGCCTCCATAATGTAGATTAAGTCGGTCGTAGTCACCACGGTCCGTGGCAGATCACCATGGTCCGTGGCAGATCACCACGGTCCGTGTTGGATAAACGCGGTCTGTGGTGAGCCCTACTCTATCCGTGTTGGATTAATTTCTCATAGAAATCAATTCCCAACATTTATAAACATAATACGATATTACTTAGGTTTCATACATTGTTCCAGGGCACTGGCTTGTGTGACCCAGTAGGACCAAAGAATATAGTTGTAATTAAACATATTTAATTACCAATTATAGAGGTCTCTAGCAAGACATATAATCACTATATTATTTTGGTTTAAACTATATGTATATCGAACATTGTCGGGACATTTTCAATAGATGGGAAGTCAACTGACACCTTTTTTTTTATCTTTGATGAACAAGATCAAGATGGATGCACTAGAGGATTCTAGGAGGTATGAAGTCGTGATTGATGATAATCGACGAAGGCTAAGTTTACAATTGGTCTCCAAGTGGGAGATTGTTCGGTTGAATGTGAAGACCAATTTTGGGTTAGTCTCTGTGTCTTAGGGAGAAAAGTAGAAGAGTTTGAGGGGGGATCAAGTTGCTGATTTGTTAGCCATCTCTTTTTGTAATTCCTTTGCTGTAAGGACTCTATTAACCCTAAATAATTATGTTATCCTTGTACTATTGTAACACCCCGGGTGTATGGTTAAGTGTGGCTTAAGAGGATTGAAATGACTACTTATATCACCAAGGTGAACCTTCTTTTATGGTAGCTCATCCGTTGGGAACTCCTCAGTTAAGTGTGCTTGGCTAGGAGTAGCCTCAAGGTGGGTGACCTCATGGGAAGTTTTCCCAAGCAGCGTGTGAGCGAGGACGAAGCATGCTAGAAAGATTCTTGGTGATTTGTGGGACCAGTCAGTGATCCTTGAAGCAATAACCGGTAATGTCCGCGGCCTGGGAGGGGCCGGGGCATTACAGATGGTATCAAAGACGACCCTCGACCGTGAGCTGCACTAGTGGACGGGAGATCCATGGGTAGTCATCTAGTGGGGCAAAGATTCTGGAGTGGACTGTGGCACAACGAGGACATTGTGAGCTGAAGTGGGGGCGACTGTAACACCCCCGGTATATGGTTAAGTGTGGCTTAAGAGGATTGAAATTACTACTTATATCACCAAGGTGCACCTTCTTTTATGGTAGCTCATCCGTTGGGAACTCCTTAGTTCAGCGTGCTTGGCTGGGAGTACTCTTAGGATGGGTGATATCCTTGAAGTTTTCCCAGGTAGTGTGTGAGCGAAGACGAAGCATGCTGGAAAGATTTGTGGTGATTTGTTGGACTAGTAAGCGATCCTTGAAGCAATTAGCGGTAATATCCGCAGCCTGGGAGGGGCCGGGGCGTTACAACTGTTGGAAAATGATGTTTGACAACGACTTGAATCTTCATCATCTTCTCTTGGTATCTTGATCTTCTAGTGGTACATGTGACAAGACGGAGATTGAACTCAATAACCAAATGGTTAACTTGACTTGTTTGGATAACGCTAAGAGTCATGACCTCGTACTCATTTTCCTTAAGAACTATTTACTGTACTGTAAATGTTCAAAGGGATAAAACTTAGCTCTTGTCGCACTCAAGACATAGGTTTCTCACTTGATTCTCTCAAGTATAGCTGCAGTCTATATTTGAGAGGATGTGATTATAGAATAGAATAGATGCTTATGATTATCTCTAATGGCTTGGGAATGTCTCCTATTTATAGGAGACTTCCACACCTAATCCAACCCTAATCACACCCTTAGTCAAAGGTGTAATTAAGGCACTTAATGGAGAATCAAGACTTTGACTTGGTCATGATAATATAGTTGTTGGATCTTAATACCGAGCTTAATATAGATATTATAAACTTAATACTCAAGATTATATAGCCGTTAGCATTAAAAACATATTCTGGCATTCAACACGGTCCGTGTTGGGAGCAACACGGTCCGTGTTGTCTCAACACGATCCGTGTTGAGCCCAGAATGGTTTTTCTTGCTCTATGGAGACCTACACGATCCGTGTTGGTCTCAAACTCATCCGTGTTGATCATATTCTTGATGTTTATCTTATATATGATCCTTATATTTGTTCCACACGATTCCTTATGCTATATAATATTCTTATACTCTTGAAATATTTCCAACAATCCCCTGCTATTTCAAGAGTATGTAAAACCCTTGAAATAACTTTTACTTAAGGAGTTAACACCCCCGCCATTTAAGATATACCTTAACTTGTAATCACACGAGAAACCCACAAACATATGCATAATGAAAAGTAGATTGCTCTTTGAACTTTTCACTTAGTATATACAAGCCAAAATTGAATCCAAATCACAAAGTAGACATGTCTTTGAACTTTGGATTTATATTGATCAACTATACTCGTAATACACATACATTTGTTTTTAAATCTTAAGTGCTAAAACTTTGACACTATTATCCGGCCTTGTGTCCTCATCCTTAGTAAGTGTTTCGGAACTTTAGCCCATAGTTCCTTTATGCGGCCACACATTACACTTACATAGGTAGACTTTGTAATCATACCACCCCTGTAATTAGGTTTTCCACAAAGTCCATTAAGAGTATTACTACTCAACCTCTTATCATTACAGATATTAAGCATCACTTAACTTGAGATGTATAAAATCGATGCTTCCTACTACTTTAGACAACTCCGTACTCATTTGAACTTTAGAAATTGGTGGTATTCCAATTCGTAAAGTTGAGTCATTGTTGTGAAGTAGTAGAGATTTGGGCTACTTAACCCATCTCTAATAACAAGGTCCACTAGATATATAATTATATATTTACCATGGCCTTAATAAGAATATCTTCATCATAATATGAACAAACCATCATATTATTTTTCGGATATAATCACACTATACCGTGTATAAACTTGATATGGATCCTCTTATATGCTTATCATCCAAAAAACATGGATACAAACTTGTGAACAAAATAACCTCGCACTTGACAAACCACTTAACCTTTGATTTATATGGAAATCAAATTTCCAACTTATATGTAATTAAACCATTACATCTCAATCCTTTGCTACATACTTGAACTTATAATTTTTAACTCATTGAATAAACAATGGTTTCATAATCATGAATGATTATATTGTAGAGTATACTACCAAGTATATGATTAAACCATCACATTACATTGGTTGTATTCTCTCCTTTTATATTTAAGTCTACCCTTCAAAACATATAGTTATGAAGACTTAAACATAATACTTAAACTTTATCATTACTAAATCCATTGATAAAGATATATCGTCATGAATTTAGAATAACCAAATGTAGAAAAATTATACATTTCTTATGTAGCAAATAAACTTAATATATGCATACTCAACTTATGCAAACAACATAGACCATTCTTAATCATGATTATCCGGAAACCTTGATCATAAATTAAACTCTATGAACTTGTAAAAACTCAAAGAATAATCATTTCCACAATCAAGAATTATAGTCTATCGCAAGTATGCATAATTCCTTATGTATAAAAATACTTCCTTGTATTCTACTACATGCTCTTATAAACTTGAAAAATTAACAGGACAAACATGTATTCAACTTATATTTATGAATACACTAAAACACATGAGTAATCATGTTCAATCTTATACTTATTTAATAATGTTTGATATTTCATATGCCATAACTTAATGAATACATATATGTAAACATATACATATTAACACATAAATCATACAAAAGTATGAAATCTTCTCATATATCTTATGCAATCCATTCACTTATTTCATAAAGAAATTTATCTTATAGTGAACTTGCATAAAATCTTAATAAACTCTTATCATACTAAAATATGATTGAATAACATGAGAAGCAAACATCAATCAAACATGTAGATAAACTTATGTCCATGTCTCTTATAAATAACTTGAATTGCCTAAGAACAAAGTGGCAAGTACATGACTTACAACTACTTAAATTAACATGTAGTAAAATATAACATACTTAAGCTTACTAGCATGATCAAACTTGTAGACACAATATTAGTGAATAAAACCTCCACTCATATTTCCTTGTTAAGATTAAAGCATGTTCTTGTCTACTTATATTTCCATGAATAAAAGGAAATTAGCAACTTATGATTCTACATACTCATGTAATCACATGAATTAATTTTGCACTTAGAAGAATCAAGCAAAATTGCCTTAAACACTTAAGAATCAAGTGATTATTCTTATATTTGTCATGCAATAAACAATATAGAGTCAAATACTTATTTTAATCAAACAAACCAAAACTTATGTCTTCTTGGCATGCTTGAATAAATCATAAAACTCTATAAACAATCATAAACATGAATCACATGGCAAGACACTTGTAAATATGCATGAAAGTCAATACTTAATATAATTTCATACTTTACTTGAACTTAGTACAAATACTCAACAGAAGTCATATGAAATTTCCTTTGCATAATTAGCTAAGAAAATTAGCCAATAATCTTGTAGGTTCAACTTGTGTAGAAATAATCATGAGTCCTTATAGTATGCAACATCTTATACTTATAGAAAGCTTTCTTATACATATTATGAATTCCCATACTTGAATCCATATTATGTATACTTAATAATATTTTGAAATAGTCTAGACAACTTGTGTGTATGTACCTTAAATTTATACATACCATTAATCATATAAACATGATTAATCTTTTGTCTTTCTTATTAACTTGTGTACTCTTATATTTCGCAATAGCTAGGAAATTATATTAGCCATTTACAAACTTAATTGTACAAAATCAATCACATATATAATTACTTATATGGCTTCTTGTACACAAACTTGCTATTTCATCTTTTTTTTTTTTTTACACGGGTAAACCAAGGAATACCAATACTTGCTATTTCATCTTAATAACCACATAATGTTGCCAATACTTTATCAACATATATAATCACATATATATGTACTTGTAAAATAACAATAACTTATTATGCTTGTCTTATTACAATACTTATAAGCATAATAAGAATATACTCATGATAATAATTAGAAATTTGAACCTTGATGCACACATAACTTATAGTGGACTTCTCAAAAAACTTGAATCAATAAACAAGCCACTTGTATGCATTCAAATAATTCTCATAAAAATTATACTTATATGCAAAGCTTATCTTAATAACAAATTCATATTTGACTTTCAATTGCATAAACTCATTGTAATAATCAAGAATATAATCATAAACTTGAGATAACCAAATAGAATTTCATGGCACCTTTCAAACTTAAACATAAAATTAACTTGTTAATCATGCTATTAAACAATACTTGAATAACAATAGGCAAAACTTTAAGCATGAAATTACTCATACCAATCACTTATAAACATTGAAAAAAATTTCCAATCATGATATTAATAAAATGTCTAATCAACTTGTACTCATCCTTCATATTAATATCAAAAACAATAGGCGGAATAAACTTAATGATACTTGAACATGTGAATAAACATGGAAAAATTCAGATTATAAGAAGCAAATTATAATCTTGCCACAATGAATTTCAACATTAAACACCTTAAAAACTTGTAACTTAAAACATTCAACCAAAGAATCTTTTTAATAACAATAACATCATCCTTATTACTAGTATGAAACTTCCATGTAACTTAATATCATAGCCAACTTAAAACATATGGCTAAAATAAACTTGTAACTTATGTAGGTGTTCAATGATGCACTTAATAAAATATAAATAAATAAATAAATATTTATTTTGACTTTTCTTGCATCATCCATCAACAACTACCATATCATGGAATTTCAAACACTTATCCTTGATGGCAATTATTGCCAATACACTTAACTTATCTTTCAACTAAATCTTATAATTGATAAATTAAATCTGAATATAACCACCATTGCATAATTACTTGCTCACTTGTAGCTATATGCAAATAAATCCATGATTATAACATGAATATCTTAAATCACATATCAATTTGCACCAAACGAAACTGCAAATTAATTTAAAAATATTACTTATCTCATTTACTCATGCAACAGCTCTTATGCTCATGGATCTTGAATGCATGGCCCTCTGACTTAGAATCATTGTGCCATTCTCTTGATAAATTGTCTGGGCAGACGTTTCTCATTTCTCTTGACAAATTAAATTCAATCATAAAAATGATTAGTTACTCAATTGTCTAACTTGCTCCATGAAACCTGATAAACTTGTAAGAAAGAATGATAATAATAAACTTGTAAAATATAAATTACTTATCTTTGTAATCCCTCTTGAATCTTTGAAGTCCAACTCTTAGCCTCCTCCAATCTTGTCTCGTAAAATAGTTCTTAAGATTGTTGGAAAATGATGTTTGACAACGGCTTGAATCTTCGTCATCTTATCTTGGTATCTTGATCTTCTAGTGGTACATGTGACAAGACGGAGATTGAACTCAATAACCAAATGGTTAACTTGACTTGTTTGGATAACGCTAAGAGTCATGGCCTCGTACTCATTTTCCTTAAGAACTATTTACTGTACCGTAAATGTTCAAAGGGATAAAACTTAGCTCTTGTCGCACTCAAGACATAGGTTTCTCACTTGATTCTCTCAAGTATAGCTGCAGTCTATATTTGAGAGGATGTGATTATAGAATAGAATAGATGCTTATGATTATCTCTAATGGCTTGGGAATGTCTCCTATTTATAGGAGACTTCCACACCTAATCCAACCCTAATCACACCCTTAGTCAAAGGTGTAATTAAGGCACTTAATGGAGAATCAAGACTTTGACTTGGTCATGATAATATAGTTGTTGGATCTTAATACCGAGCTTAATATAGATATTATAAACTTAATACTCAAGATTATATAGCCGTTAGCATTAAAAACATATTCTGGCATTCAACACGATCCGTGTTGGGAGCAACACGGTCCGTGTTGCCTCAACACGATCCGTGTTGAGCCCAGAATGGTTTTTCTTGCTCTCTGGAGACCTACACGATCCGTGTTGGTCTCAAACTCATCCGTGTTGATCATATTCTTGATGTTTATCTTATATATGATCCTTATACTTGTTCCACATGATTCCTTATGCTATATAATATTCTTATACTCTTGAAATATTTCCAACAACAACTATAAATAGAGCCTAGGTGCTAGAATTATTTGTATCGCAATTGAGAGTGTTTCATCTAACCACAAGAGATTGACATGTAATCTCTGTGACCCTAAGGGAGTTGTGTGAGGCTCATCTATGAGTGTTGAGTTCTCAGGTTCTAACTCTAGGGAGGTTGTAAGAGATTGTGGAGGTCTCGAAATCTCTGAAACACTGTTGTAATACTCTGATAGTGCATCGTTCATGGTTTTTTCACGGTTTGGGTTTTTTCACGCTAATTCTTTGTGTTAAATCTTTATCTATTTTCGCCCTTTATTATTATTTGTCTGCTAATAACGCCCTGAGAATCCTAACACTTACAACCCCAAATCTTGAAATACTTTAGATTTGGTTTCCTTTAGTTTCATAACTCATATGGGGTACTAGAATTCTCTTTTATTGGAACTCTATTTGAAATATAACAAGCCGTTAAAATGGCTTCACCGCAAAATCAATTTAATTAAACCGGAATTAGACAACATAGAATTCACCATTTCTTTTAAAGTTGTATTTTCCTTTGCGCAACCCCATTTTGTTGTGGTGTATAAGGGGCGATTGGTTTGTGTACAATCCCCGTTTCTCGGAAAAACATTGGATCATAAAATATCCCTCCTCTATCGGATCTCAAAACTTTAATCAAGGTCTCGCATTATAATTCACTTCTAGTTTTGTCAACTTTAAACTTTTCAAGTGTTTCATCTTTCAAACTCAAAAGATAAACTTGGCAAAATCTAGAATAATCACAAATGAAAGTCACATAATACTTCTTACTACCAATAGAAGGTGTACTATGAAAATCACTTAAATCACTATGAATTCAATCAAATAATATAGAAGTTCTTTTCACACTTGAAAATGAACTTTTGGTGAGCTGTTAAGCATGAATGTCTTACACTTTTCTATGTCACATTCAATTTAGGAATTAAATCAAGACTGGACATTTCCTTCAACTTTCACTTCTAGTTTTGTCAACTTTAAACTTTTCAATTGTTTCATCTTTCAAACTCAAAAGATAAACTTGGCAAAATCTAGAATAATCACAAATGAAAGTCACATAATACTTCTTACTACCAATAGATGGTGTACTATGAAAATCACTTAAATCACTATGAATTAAATCAAATAATATAGAAGTTCTTTTTACACTTGAAAATGAACTTTTGGTGAGGTGTTAACCATGAATGTCTTACACTTTTCTATGTCACATTCAATTTAGGAATTAAATCAAGACTGGACATTTCCTTCAACTTTTTAAAGTTGACATGTCCTAATCTAGCATGCCTAGAAAAGAATTATTTAAACTTGACACATGCATGTAAGTGGAAATCATGCCATCTTTATTACTTTTAGCATTCAACTTAAACATTTCACCATAAGCATATCTCCTCTCAACAAAAGCCAATCCTTTAGAAAGTTCATAGTTACTTCCATTGTAAACTTGCATAAAACCAAACTTGCTAAGAAGATAATTGGATACAAGATTCTTACAAACCTCCGGAGTCAAATACACATCATTCAAAAGCAAAGTTTCCCCGGAAGTGAAAATGAGTTCCACTTGCCCAATGCCTTCAACTTAACCGGATGTTTGTTGCCCATATAGAGTTCCATACCATTATCCGCCGGTTTGAGAGTCTTGAATAAACTCTTGTCAATGCAAACATGCCTTGATACTCCTGAGCCTATATACCAATCATTCCTACCGATGGAGACCATGTTGATTTGATCCTTAATCATAACCACGAAGGAATTGAGTTTCTTCTCCTTGTTCTTGCCTTTAGATGTATCTTTGTTCAGAAGATCATGCTTCTTTTTCCATTGGTAACGCTCTTTCTTTGTGTGCCCCGGTTTGCCACATTCCCAACAAACTTGCTTGGGTTTTTTGAATTCCCTTACTAATTTTGTTGTGGCTCTTATGCTTATTCTCGTTTCCCTTATTCTCTTACACCATATGGACCTTAGATTACTCTTGGATACCTTCTTGTAGGCGTAACTCTTCTTCAATCCGAAGATGGGTAGCCAACCCTCCAAGAGACATAGCCTTTTTTCGGTGCATGAGTGCCCTTTTAGTCTCATTCCAAGAAGAGGGTAACTTGTCAATTGTAATAATCTTACTTAATTCAACAGTATCCTTGGGTCGTAATCCAGATTAAATATTAAAAATGTGTTTTTTTAAAAATTTTGTTATGTAAAACTTTGTCGTTCTAGTGTATTTTGCAGGACCCGGGCAGCGCAACGACCCCGACGTGACAACCGGACCAATTATTTTAATAATCAAGAAGTTGATGGTCCTTAGTATCCCTGCTATTATTTTTATTATTAATAACATTGTCGTTTTTATTAAACTTTATTGAAGATCTGAATTTCGCATTTAATGCAAGTCTCGAATTTCCTAACCTGCAACACTATCTTCGGTTTTTTTTTTTTTATAATTGCAAATTTAACCTGAGACCCTGAAATTAGTATTTAAACTTAGAGGAGGGAAATATAGGGAAAAAAGAGAGAAGAAATAACTAATAATAAAAGGGGAAAAAAGGGGAGTTGAAAGAAAAAGAAAAAACAACGTTCTTTCTCTGCTTCAAGAACCCAAATTGGTACAAGCTCTCTCTCTCTCTCTCTCTCTCTCTCTCTCTCTCTCTCTCTGATCTCTCCCTTCACCCACTGACCACCCTGTTTGCCGCCGCCGCCAAGGTCGCCGGATAGCCACCATGCGCCGCCCAAGTCACTGGCCACCACCACTCTATCTTCCCCCTTCACTTTTTTTTCTTTCCCCAAGTTGAAGGTAAACCCTAACTTTTGTAAAATTTCCCAAATCTGAAAATCTTCTGTTTTTATTATTAAATTGTTGCACTTAATCACCAATTTGAGTTTTAAACATGATTTTAAGCATAGTTTGGCTTTGGTGTAAATCACTGGAGGATGAGGTGGGTACCCCTAATTTAGTGATTATGAGTCTAGGGGTGTTAAAATTGTGGTATCAGAGCTTAAGGTTATGAACTTAGGGGACATAAAGTATGCCAAAAGTTGATTAATAAATGTAAAAATGTGGTCGTGTGTGCTGAATGAATGAGTTGAGTCTTGTAGGCCTTGTGTTGTAGTCTAATGATGTTTATAATTAGAGTCTTCATGATTGGGTTTCCATAAGAGAATGGATAGGGGTTAAGAGCCCAGTGGAAGTCAAACATCTTTAGACTTAAGGGTTTTTACAAGTTGGGTGCTTGATGAGTTGAGTCAAGTCTAGTACTACGAGATGAGTCTCTTGTGATACGTATTAGAGTCAAAGAAATTATTTTTTCACTGGTAGCAACATGATTTGAACTTTTATAAAGGAATGATGTGTTTATCCTAAAGGTACTTATTGATGGGAATCAGCCTTCACCAACTCCTATGGTGCAAGCATGCTTGGAGGTCATTCAGGAGTACAAGAAAGGCAAGGGCGTAAAGGGAGGTCATTCATCCTATATGACTCCTTCATTATCTCAACATTGAGACCCTTTTGATGAGAAACAATTCAAGCATGTTCAGGTCATCCAAGGTTGTTACTTAGCCGTGGGAGAAAATCAAGAAATGAGTTGGTCATTTGGCAGGTCAAGGTCCTTTATCCTATGGGACAACTTCGGTATTTCTTTTTAATATCTCCAGATTGAGGCTTCTCGTCCAATTTTTGTCCCTATGAAGTTTTTGACGCATGTTGTCCAAGTTTTCATAATGCCAAGTTTGCTTGGTCTGAAGGTCATTTGAGTTCTACACAGCAGTTTGTTTCTGAGCGCGCGATAAGGACCTTTATCTGGGGTCTGTTTGATATTTTGGTGTTCTTTCAAGGGTATTTTGGTCTTTTCACATGGAGTCCGGTTTTCTAATATTATTAGAGGTCCAAGGAAGGTTCCAGCTGACTTCGAAACAAAACCACTTGTGTTTCTTCATTTGTCTTGCACAGATTGGGATCCAAGTGAAGGACATTGCTCCAATGGGGAAGTGCCACGTGGGTTGCTCCTATTGGTCCTCCTTGCCACCCATTTGGACGAGTACTTCATGGTGAAGATATGTATTAGTCTTAATCAGTTGTATTTAGCTTAATTAAGGACGTTTAGGAGGTTTCTTCGTCATTAGGAAACCTCACTCTAGATCGTTTAGCTACTTGTGTGCTTGTGTGCTTGGTTGCTTGCATGCTTCCAGCCGAGCCTTATATATTTGAACCTTTGTATTTTGAAGCTCAACAACTTATATGAAATACAAAACCCCAAGAAACCGAGAGGTTCTTCATTTGTGAGTTTCTCAAACTCTCGTCTTCCACTCCAGTATCTAGATGTGGCAATCTAGTGGTGTTGTGTGGACTTGTTGTGATCTCTTTGGAAGGTGATTAAATTCTGTAACCAAACGAGATCCTTCAAGCTTGCCCGGGTATTCTTTTCACTTGAAGGTGTTTAAATACTGTAACAAGTGAGAAAATACTTGTCTCTATCTTTTCTTTCATTTGTTTTTCGCTCCTTGATGCTTATTGCATCATATTATTGTGGTTATTTGCTGTCCCGAGATATTGGTGTTCTTGTGGTGTTATAAGCTTGCCTGAATCAGTGCCTTGGTGAGCTTATATACATCATTTCCACTCCTTCGTGTTGAGTTCAAATATGTTTGAGTGAGTTCTTGAACCTTCGTGAGTTTCTTGATGTTATATGGTGTGTGTGAACCTGGTTCTAATCGCCTTTTGAGTTAAACTCATCATTCTCCATTCGTAGTTGTTGTTTTCTTCCTTTGGCGTTGCTTCTCTGAACCAACGTAAGGTCCTTTGATCTGATTCTGAATGTCCTTCGTGAGTCCTTTGCTATTATATGGTTTATTCAAGCTTGGTTACCTCGTCATTCTGGAGATAACTACATCATTTGTGGTTGTTTTTCCCTCCTTTGTTGGGTTATTGAGTCATACGTGAGGTCCTTGGGTTCCTATGATGTTTCCTAGCCTGTTGAGTTAAAGGTCCTTGGGTCTGGGATACATCACTTATAAATTTGATTTTGTGATGGATTTGGTCAAGTCTAAGTGTTGTGATTCGTGGTCAAGAGTACGTCTTTATCATTATCATGGATATCAATATGAATGACTTGTGATCCTTAAAGGTCTAGGGAGACTCATTAAAGTGAATGAATAGGAGTCAAGTCACTTGGATGTTTTAATGAGAGATACTACACTTATGTTTTACTTTCTCTTCTGCTAGATGGCTTTCCCTGGACTACCAGATCCATATGCTATGGTGATGCACCCCGGGAGTATGGTATCACATCACATACACGTGCTGGGAAAGTGTATGGCTATTCACCCTTGGACCCAGCCTCAGAGTTCAACATCCCCCTAGTCAGGGCCCACTGCCTGCGTTACACTCTTCCCTGGCCAACCCTTGGGGAAGCTTTAAGGATTGGTACTTTGAGTTTATCTTCACAGGTAACACCGGGGAACATGTGTGAGGTTCCAAACCCTAAGACCCTAGAATGTGGTGTCTTTGAGCTACTAGTTACCGAGTGGGCTGGTATTATGGTTGTGCATGTTTGGAAGCTTCCACACTACTTTTCCGAGCTTTTCGACTTACCACCTCACCTCCAAGTGCCTATAGCTTTCCACCCCGATCAAGATGTGAGTTCTGATGAGGAGGAGCCCATGGGGGATGTTGAGGAGGACCCTTCGGAGGGCGAGCTGGAGGATCCACCCCACTCTCAAGAGTCAAGTGATGTGGTGATCGTTTAGGACCTCCCAGACTCTCCCATTATTCTAGAGGTTAGCTCAGCCACGGAAGAGAGGGATGAGACTGAGGATGATGGAGGTGAGACTGAAAATGAGGGTGGTGATGAGCTGAGTTCGGAGGAGGACGATAACAGTGATGACCCGGAATGTGACCTGATCAAGGATAACTAAGACAGCGGGACTTGGTGACCTACTCTTTTGCTACGGGTTGCGTAAGCTAACTCATTCTTTTGCTTAGTTGGCTAAGCTAAGTGTTGTATGTTTTCTTGATATGTATGTATACTAGTATAAGCTAGCCAAACTATGATTTGATTCTGCCCGTGCATATTTTTGGGTTGTGGGCGAAGTAGCTTAAGAAGCTAATTTCTAGTAGTTAAACTACTAAACTGTGCTGGATGTGCAAGGTATTGGCATGGATCTAGGATCCCTATTTTCTTTAGGTTTCCCTATTTTGATGCAACTGTAATTAGGTGGAAACGACTAGGCATGGCATGTAATGGACTTTACGGCATGTTTTATGAAATTATGTATGCTTGAAGTTGTTATATTTATTGAAAATGTGGAAGGAATACCCACTTGTGGAAAGACAAGCATGGGAAATGTGTTGGTTAGGTAACTAAACAGGGTACTTGTTATTATTTCGTAGCATATTGCACACAACAGGAAATAGTCAACCCCATGATGGCTCCCAAGAAGAAATGGGTGACAATCAAGTGTAGGGACTACAGGTGCAAGGGCCTCAATTACCTCTCTATGCAGTTACGAATCCAGGTTCCTCTTCTATAGAAATACCTCAACCCAACCCATTCCACAAGGATTTTTTTTAGGACATGGTATTGAAGAACTTTTGCAAAGGATCTCAAATCCTAATAGTCAAGTGGGAAGGCTTCAGATGAAGGGAAGTATGCTGATAGAGTGACAAAAAGGAATCCATAAAACTTATTTAGGAGGGTTTAACCTGGTGGAATCAGAGGAATGGATCAGAAATATGAACAAAATTTTTGAAGTAGTAGGGATGCCTGAAGAAAAGAAGGTTGTTATTAGGACTTTTTATTTAATCGGGGAAGTCAATATTTGGTTGGGAACCATTAGACAAAAGTATAAGGATTCAAGAGTGTCTTGGGACAAACTTGTAGAGGATCTGGGGGCTAAATTTTACCCCATATCCATGCAACGCCAAAAAGAGAAAGAATTCTGGGAGTTGAGCATGGTGAATCAAGATATGTATGTGGACCGTATGGGGCTGGAGCCCCACCTCGAAATCCATGGTCTCCAAGCCTTCCCACACCCCCTTCATAAAACAAGAGAAAAACGACTTCAAGGTCGGGTGCGGCGTGCATTTTAAGGTGGACCCGGGACCTTGGAGGCATATTCGGGTCATCGTTGGGTGTGGTATCCATTTCAAGTGGGACCCTGGACCATGGGAGTGGCGCTACGAGTCCTCATCGGGACCTACTTCGGGTCTTTAAAAGGGTTCGGAGTCCTTCGGCAAGAATAAGCGGAAAAGGGTCAATGTGGGTTGTTGGAATGGACGTGCCTTCACTTTTTGGGTCATAACTCCATCAATACAACTCCAATGGGTCTTAAATTTTGGGAGCTTAAAGTACACACCGCATGCTTTCCATCAATATCTTATGGGCCTAAAACGGAGCTCGGATGAAGAAGTTATGCACGTTTGAAGTTGGCAGGAAAAACTGCCCCAGAAGGTTGTCGCGCCCGTGACGTATTGGTCGCACCCGCGACACTCCGCTGCCCGGATAGCGCTGTTGCGCCCGCTTGCCGTCCCACCCATGACATATCCCGTCGAACCCACGACGACCTGCTGCCTGCGCGTAATTTTGTGTTAAATGTTGTGTTTTACTATTTTAACCCCCATTAGTATAAATATCCCCTTAGCTTATTTTCCAAGTAAGCTTTTGATGATTATGAACATGCTTATGCATTTGTTAGGGTTCTCCCTAGTTTTCTCCCAAAAATCTTGATTACTTTATCCAAGGTATTTTGGTGGTGTTTCAAGTCATCTCTTTATTGATCATTTGGTGGATTCTTCCTTTATGATGATCATGGTGGGGTAGGTGTTAGGCTTTGGTGGTGGTCCAACCTTTATCCAAGGTATCCAATCCCATTTGGTGTTCAAGCTCATGGCTATTGATTTTGATTCCTTTTCCAAGTTATTAATCATTGATCAAGAAGATTATTACTAACTCAAGCATGGATGGATGATTGAGTTTTGCATCATTCTCTCTATTCTATTGTTCATGGGTATTCAAGGGGTTTTCTCTCATCTCCTCAACATCAACAACTCAAGTTATTTCATTACTCCCTTCCACGCACACGCTTCAATATGTGATTCAATATGCGGCAAAGTTCAATGAGTTGGCCCGTTTCGCACCTGATTATGTGATTTCTGAATGCCTGAAGATGAACCGATTTGAGGAAGGGTTGGCCCCTTATATTAGAAGCCAGTTAGCAGGCAACCCATTTCAAAGCATGTAAGAGTTGTATGAGCGTGCAGCTGAAGTAGAGAGAGTTAAGAAGAATTGAGAACCCTCCACCAAGCTAATCAAGGGAGCTCAAAGAGGAAAAAGAAGGATAGAGGGAACACTCATGAGTCAGGACAGGCTAAGAGGCTCGTTCCAAACCCGATTAGGAACCGCCTGCCCCCTACTTTTGAACCTTGCAAGAAGTTCCTTCTGGGCGTAGCGCCCATATCGAGATAGACCGTGGCCACGGTCATGTTGACAACAGAGTTCCTTCTGGGCGTAGCGCCCGCTACGAAGATGGTGGCGGGGGCTACGCAGCTACGCCTGGGAGTGTGCAACGATCAGCCACAAGGGTTTGGGAGGCGTAGCGCCCGCTACGGCAGGCGTGGCGGGGGCTACCCTTCGGCGCTCTTCGACAAATTACTTCCTTTGGAGCTTCTTGACATGATCGACCCTTCCGTTTTCGCCGCCTTCGACTCGATCAAGACTCGGGGAATCTTGGGAAATCTCGGGATTCCCAAGATAGGTGCAAAATTGGCCCTTTTAACCTCATTTTGAGTAAAAACTTCAGAATCTACTAAAATACCAAAAACGCATTAAAAGTTATTAAAACAAGCTACGAAACAAGTCAAAAGCCTAAGGATTTAGGCGGTATTTAGACACAAAATTGGGTCTAAACAGGTTGGGGTACCGCAAATCGAGGATAAAGCCTGAGGATATACCCAAGACTTCCTTTAGAACTCGATATGGGCATCATGAGTTCACATTTATGCCTTTTGGGCTCACTAATGCACCAACGATGTTCATGGACCTTATGAATAGGGTTTTTAAGTCATTCTTGGACAAATTGGTGGGGTGTTTATAAATGATATCTTGGTAAACTCTAGGAGTAAAAAAGATCAAGCGCAACATTTGAGGATCGTGCTACAGACCCTAAGAAAATACCAACTGTTTCCAAAACTAAAAAATGTGAATTTTGGTTGAAAAAAGTACCTTTTTTAGGGGACATTGTCACGAGTGAGAGCATTAGAGTGGATCCCCAAAAAGTAGAGGCGGTAATGGGATGGCCTAGACCCACCACCATCATAAAAGTGAGGAGCTTCCTCGGGATGGCGGGGTACTATCGCTGATTGATTCAAAATTTCTCAAAGATCCCCTTTCCATTAACCAACCTATTGAGGAAGACCACACGATTCGAGTAGACCGAGAAGTGCGAGGAAGCATTTCAAGAACTCAAGGAAAGGTTGACGACCGCTCCAGTCCTGACACTACCAATTGAAGGAAAAGAGTACACCGTCTATAGTAATGCGTCAAAGAATAGGCTAAGTTGTGTATAAATGCAAGACAATAGAGTTATCGCATATGCATCCAAGTAGTTGAAACCCTATGAACAAAATTATCCAACCTATGACTTAGAATTGGCAGTAGTAGTGTTCGCCCTGAAGATTTCGAGACATTACCTCTATGGGGTACCAACTAAAGTCTTTTCGGACCACCAGAACCTCAAGTACATTTTTACCTACAAAGAACTTAACCTGAGATAAAGAAGATGGTTGGAACTTTTAAAGGACTATGACTTAACTATCCGGGTATAGCTAATTCAGTGGCTGATGCACTAAGTAGGAAGACTCAGCACGGTGCTAGTGCACTCTAGTAGGTTCAAACCCAGCTAGCCCGCGAGATTCAGAGTGTGGGCATAGAATTAATGAGGCATGGGAAGAAAGACACCTTATTAGTAGCACTGCAGTTGAGACCATCTATTTTATAGGAGATCAAGGTTGGCCAATTGAATGACGAGGAGTCAAATAGAATCCTTCGGAACATGAAGGAAGGGAGAATGCCATGTTTTGTGATACATGATGATGAGATTTTGAGGTTCCAAAACTGTTTGTGTGTGCCCAAGTGTGGGACTAGCGGAAAAGGATCCTAGAAGAGAGTCACAACACCCCATACTCGATGCATCCAGGAGGTACTAAGATGTACCAGGACTTAAGAGAAGATTTTTGGTGGCCTAGAATGAAGAGGGATGTGGCCGAGTTCGTGAACAAGTGCCTCACCTGCCAAAAAGTGACAATTGAACATCAGCGCCCTGCAAGTGAGTTAATACCCCTAGGAATACTCGAGTGGAATGGAAATTAATATCAATGGATTTTGTGATGGGCTAACCCATGACCTCGACCAAAAAGAACGCAATTTGGGTAATAGTAGACCGCCTTAGGCGCATTTTATTCCATCCATGAAAGTTGGAGTATAGATAGGTTAACAAATATCTATCTTAGGAAACTGGTAAGGTTACATGGAATTCCCAAGGACATAGCCTCCGATGGGGACACCAGGTTCCAGTCTCGGTTTCAGACAGCCTTACAGAAGGCTTTTGGTACCAAATTGAATTTCAGTAGCTCCTGCCATCCTGAAACCAATGAGCAAACAAAAAGGGTAAATCAAATTGTTGAGGACATGCTAAGAGCTTGTATATTAGATTTCCAAGGGAGTTGGGAGGAATCGCTACCACTGGTGGAATTTTCATACAATAACAGCTACCAAACTACGATCAAGATGGCACCTTTTGAGGCGCTTTACGGGAGGAAGTGCAGAACACTATTGTGTTGGGGGGATTTGGATGAAGTCGTGATCATAGGTCCCTTCAGGACATAGTAGATAAAATAAGAGTCATACAACAACATATCCAGACAACCCAAAGTAGACAAAAGCACTATGTTGATAGGAGGAGGAAGCCTCAAGAATTCCAAGTGGGGAATAAGGTATTCCTCAAGGTAGGGTGTGAGGAGATTCAATGTTAGAGGGAAACTGACTCCCAGGTACATCGAACCCTATGAAATCCTCGAAAGAATAAACCCGATAGCATATAGACTAGCATTATCCACCGATCTGGAACATGTGCATGATATCTTCCATATCTCTCAACTCCGGATGTACGTCATAGATGCTAGACATATAATAGAGCTTGATCCACCAATGATATCAGAAAACCTAACCTATAAGGAGAAACCTATGCAAATCTTAGATTAGAGAATCAAATGCCTGCACACCAAAGACATCCTTCTGGTGAAGGTTTTATGGGCAAACCATGCATCCTCTGAGGCCACTTGGGAAACTGAAGAGGAAATGAGGAACAAGTACCCATACTTGTTCTAAGGTACACCACACAAAACACCTTACAGAATTCAAAGTTTCGGGACGAAACTTCCTTAAGGGGGGTGGGATGTAATAATATTACTTAATTCAACAGTAATCTTGGGTCATAATCCATATTAATTATTAAAACCGCGCTTTTTTTTAAAGAAATTCGTTATGTAAAACTCTGTCGTCCAAGTGTGTTTTGCATGACCTGAGCAGCGCAACAACCCGGACGTGACAGCCAGACTAATTATTTTAATAATCGAGCAGTTGATGGTCCTTAGTATCCCTGCTATTATTTTTAGTATTAATAACATTGTCATTTTCACAGTAATGCAAGTCTCGAATTTCATAACCTGTAACACTATCTTCATCTATTAATATTATTAAAACAAAACTTCTAAAGCAAGAGCTTATGCCATGTGTCACAAAAATGTAGGTTTGGATATCCCAAAGCAAGAGATTATGCCACATGTAACAAAAATACAAGTATGGATATGAACCTAAACTCCTTCCATTCCCAAGCCAAGGAAATTTTCAAAAATAAAAAAAATAGAACACCATAATCATTACTACCTCCGTCACTAAATAATTGTCCGTTTGATAATACTTTGACCGTTAATTACTCACAAATTGCAATGAGTTACAATATGAAATTATCACCATTAGAAAGATATAGTACTAAAAATTACAATAATATTAATTTTATATTGTAACTCATTGTAATTTATGAGTAATCAACGGTCAAAATTTAGTCAAATGGACAATTATTTAGGGACGGAGGTTGTATATTCAATTAATTATAAATCAGTTACAATTTGTTTATTAAACCAATAGTGTCTTTATTAAATCAGTTACAAAATGTTGATTAATCCGTGCTTAAGTAGAATATCATAATGCCATTACTCTTGAAGAAAAGAAAACAGGATGATCTTCCAAAGAATTGATGCACTAGACATGTTTAACTTCATCCCAAAAGTATTGGCATTTTTAAAAAAAAAAAACAAGGGAAAAAAACCATCTCCTTAAACCCCCACTCCAAAGGTTTTGACGGTTACAAGAGGTCATTATTTACTATCATTAAAACAAACTAGAAAAATTCCAACAAAATTCCAAAATGATTTCAAACTTCAATCACCCCAACAAATAAATTGAGACAAATAAATTAATTATAATGTTAGAAATAAATGGAAAATTGGAATCTAATAAACCAAACTTTTGGTCCATTTTGATCTAACAAACCAAACTTACCTTTTTGCTAATGGCATACCATACTTAACATTATATTTTTTTGATTGAAACTCCACCACTTTCCGGTCACCAAAAAAATGACGTGAAATTTTTTTATGCTGAGGTAGACTGTTTTATAGCCAAAAAATAAAAGAAAAATGTTGATAGCTTGTGTTTTATGACTTGGCAGCCCTCTCCCAATCTGACTCAGGTTCAATCAAAAAAATATAATCTTAATTTGGTATGCCATTAGCAAAAATGTAAGTTTAGTTTGTTAGATCAAAATGGACCAAAAGTTTGGTTTATTAGATTCTAATTTTCCGAAATAAATTACCAATAAACTGTTAATTAAAATTCCAAAAATAATAACACCGTAAACTTTATTTTTTTTTATAATTTTACCCCTAAACTATCTTAAAATATTGAAAGTAACATGTTGTAATTTTTAATTGGTTAGAGATGTTATTTAGAACTTAGGGTTTGGCCTAAACTCATTAATTAAAAATATTTTATAATAATTCCATCCAAAAAAATATATACTATATTAATTGTACATTAACATATATGGTTTCACAGCAAAATATCATTAATTAAAAGATTGTTACTGCGTTAACAAATATTTCACATGTTATGTGTTATAGGTTAAATATATCAATGCACACTAACTAAAACTCCCCTCAATTCTCATAAGCGTGGAGAGTAGGAGAGGTAACACTACATTGCTACATGTTACGTTTTTCATTAGTCTCCATGCTACTCTAATTAAACACAATTTTTCCTATCCATGTTTTAAGGTAATGCATTCTAATTTTTTAGTGTTGAAAACTCCACAAATTTTAAGCTTTTTAACTTTCTAATTATATAAATTTGTCATTCCTAATTTCCTATCCAAGTATTTATATATATTTGCCATTCATTAACCAATGTATAGTTTTCAAAAAAAAAAAAAAATTACCATTACAAACGAGTAAAAAAATTAATTGAATCATATCCTTTTGTGTTTCTTACATCAAGATGTTACATATTTTACTTGCATGAGATGATATTTCTGATGAAAATGAAAATATAAGTGGATATAATATTTCCAAATTAAGACAATAGTGATCTTAAAAAAAATAAACAATATTATCAAATAACTCAACTTCTTCCTATGAATCATCTTTTTATAAATCTGTACTAATGTTGATAGCCCTCACAATTTTTTTCCCATCTATTTTCTCTGTTTTCTAATAGCTAATATTAGATCTAAAAAATTATTTTGAAAGATTTATTTAATAATAATGGTAAATGATTTAGCATAATAAAGCAAATGAATTAATTACCATGGTTTATTAAGAAAATTAACAAATTCATATATCATATAATCTAAAAAAACAAATCGATCTAACATGAGAAATCTCTTTGGTTGAGTAATTATGTAACATTTTCATAAGATCTCAAAACAAAATATGACCTCTTCATAAACATATCATTAATAGAAGACAATATCTCATATAGAATATTAAACTGATTTATCAGGAAATATAACCATCAACTTGCAATCATTTACATCAATCTTTTTAATCTATATCTATATATATTATTAAACAAAATTATTATATATAAGTAAGTGACACATGTTGCTAAGATAACAAACTCATACCAATTAATTTTTAAAAGTTTTTTGAAAAATAAGTTTGTCAAGTTACCTATTGGATAATATCAGTCATGTGGAACAATTGAACAAATTACAATTCCAATGACTATTAATAATATTATTGACCTTTTAATTCCCCTATATTAATACAATATTAAATATTAATATTGAAATTGAAATTTTAAAACAGAAATGCAAAAAAAGAATATGAATAGTTTTTAAATATTGTTTTTCAATTGATCACACAATTACTTTTTTTAGGTGACTTATTTAGGAGTTTAGATTTATCGCAGTTTTGTCTTTGGTGATATTGAAGCAAAAGAAAACAACCACACTAATATTTAAAACAAATAAATAATGATCCAACTATCTCAATAATATATAGTCTAATCTAACGGGCTAAAAACTAATACATTAAAAATAGATTAAAGTAAAAATAGTTTAATGTCAAGAATAAATATTCATTCTCTTTTTACAAAATTTATTAATTAGGTTTTTTCCACTAAATTTACTATTATATCTAAATTTCAATATAAAAATAGATTAAAGTAAAATATAAGATATAGTGAAGATTAATAATCCCATTAAAAAACGTAAATTATTATTATTATTATTATTATTATTATTATTATTATATATTCTCTTTATTAATTTTAGAAAGAAAAATAAAATTTTTATTAACATTACTACATAAAATTCAACCCACAAATCTAAATTAATGGTTATGTAAGTTATTTAGATATCACAAGAAATTAAATATGAAAAAATATAAAGCATTAAAATTTGTGTCAACATATTACAAAAAACATTGGTACCATTAACATTATTTACAAGGGAAATTGGATTCTAATAATCCCTACTATCACAAATTGTATGGCAATAATCTCTACTATCATTTTGGATTCTGGTGGTCCAAAAAAAAAATAAAATTGTATTGTAGTGGTACCAAATCCATCACCACATTCTTTTTATTTTTTCCATGCCTACCCCATATTGTTTTTGGTTTTTTGGTTCCTATCCCTAGATAGGTAACGAAGTGTAGTTACTAAAACATTTTTTAAATTATTTTTTTTGAGATTCCGAGCAATTATTATGATTTTTAAAAGGAATAAAAATGAAAAAATCATAAAAAATTGAAAAAAAATGAAAAAAATTGGGAGAAATGCTGTAAATTCATTAAAAATCGTGGTAAAGTGTTATACAAAGTTTTGAATCAAATGCAACACAAAATCTATGATATCTAGCGTATACACTCGATTTTGTCCCACTACAATACAATTTTATTTATTTATTTTTTGACCACCAGATCTAAAATTATAGTAGGGATTATTGTCATACAATTTGTGATAGTAGGGACCACCAAAATCCAGAATCCAGATGGGTTGGATAACGAAGGTAAAATATTTTCTACTTTAATAGCCATATGTTGATTTAAAGGAGCCACTATGTAATTTTTTTTAAAAAAAATATTTAATCAAGATTCTCAATAGTTTAATTTTAAGATGTTTAACCTCCATAATTTTCAACAGTTTAATAATTAACAACATTCATTTGCATTGGACGGGATATACGCGCTAGTTTTTATTAATAACTGTAAATTTAACCTGAAACCCTAAATTAGTATTTTAGCCTAGAGGAGGGAAATATAGGGGGGAAAAAAGGGAGAAGAGATAACTAATAATAATAGGAAAAAAAGGGGAGTTGAAAGAGAAAGAAAAAAACAACATTCTTTATCTGCTTCAAGAACCCAAATTGGTACAAGTTCTCTCTCTCTCTCTCTCTCTCTCTCTCCACACTCCCTCCACCCACTAACCACCCCGTCTGCCATCCCTGCCGCCGTCCAAGGTCGCCAGATGGCCACCGTGCGCCGCCCAAGTCACCGGCCACCACCACTCCATCTTCCCTCCTTCACTTTTTCTTTTTTCCCCAAGTTGAAGGTAAACCCTAACTTTTGTAAATCCTCCGAAATCTGAAAATTTTCTGTTTTGATTATTAAGTTGTTGCTCTGAATCACTAATTTGAGTTATAAACATGATTTTAAGCATAGTTTAGCTTTGGTGTAAATCACTGGATGATGAGGTTGTTACCCCTAATCTGGTGATTATGAGTCTAGGGGTGTTACATCAATGATATAGGATACGATTATAGATTCATCCATGTTTAAGTTGTGTTGCTTGAAGTTACTCAAAATACCTTGAATCTCATGAAATTGATCTAGAATCTTCTTATTATCACCAATCTTAAACTTCATGAATTGACTAACGAGAAAATTCTTACTTGATACATCTTACGACATGTACTTAGCTTCAAGCAACTCCCAAAGCTTTTTGGCCGGCTCCATATGTTGATAGACATCAAAGAGAGTGTCGCTCATCCCATTGAGAGTGCATCATCGAAATATGTAGTCGTCATTCTCCATCCTGAGCCTTTGCTGGGTAGCCCCTGCATCTTCCATAGGTGTCTTCTCCCCACCCTATCCCTTGCTCTTATCATCATCCTTGGAAGACTTGTCGGTTGATTCTGTCGAAGGCTTCTCGGTTGAAGGTGCTTGAACCGCCTTGGGAGGGATCTCAATATTAAGCACATAGGCCACATTGAGAGTAGTGAGCAAGAAATGCATCTTGTTTTGCCAACGCTGAAAGTCCACTCCTTCAAAACGTTCTAGCTTTTGGAAATTGTTAGACATATCATGAAGTGGGCCATTCTAAATAGTTCTTAAGATTGTTGGAGGAAAGGGAGTATGATATAGATTCCAATGATTATCTCACTTTGGATATCGCTAAGAGTCGTGTACGAACTCACTTTCCTTAAGAACTATTTATCATACCGTAAATGTTCAAAGGGATAAAACTTAGCCCTTAACACACTCTAGAAACTTGTTTCTCACTTGATACACTCAAGTATTACTACAGTCTAGACAAGAATGATAAGATCTGATTAGATGATAGTGTACTCAAATGGCCAGAGAATGACTCCTATTTATAGGAGATATCTCACACTCCTTAACCCTTAGTCAAAGGACTTAATTAAGGTCCTTAATGAGTATCTTGACCCTGTCTAAGTTAATTGACCATGTGAGATAAAGATAATATAGCTGTTGGGGTCTTAATTCTGGTGTTAATACGAGATTACACCTTAATGATAAGGATTATGTAGTCGTTGTAGCATTAAAAGGAATCTGGGTCTCAACATAGTTCGTGGCAAGGTCACCATTGTTCGTGTTGGGGCAACACTTTCCATGTTGAGCCCAGAGACCTTTATTTAGCTCTCCGGTTGCTAGCACGACCCGTGGTGACCTTAGCCTGATCCGTGTTGATCATATAACTCGTGTTTAATCTATATATGATCTTTATACTCATACCACATGACTTCTCATATTATATAATCCACTTATACTTTTGAAATAACCCCAACATTATGAGATTAACATATACTATACAAGAATATATATTCTTTTTATCAAATATAATCTTAAACCTATTTCTTTATATATATATAATATAAATTCGTTTTAATTTTTTCATTGATTAATTATTACAAAAAAAGAAATCATAATATATATATATATATATATATATATATATATATATATATATATATATAAGTATAGAATTTATATATAAATGACTAAGCCCTAGAGTGTCTACAATGGGGCGATCGCGGAGGGCAAAAAAAGCCGCAAAACGGTCTCGAAATCTTGGCCGGATGGATGAATCTCCGGTGCCGGTAATGCAAGAACTGCAATCTTCTGATAATGGTCTTTCCATTGATACTAGATTTGTTGAGGATCTGAGCTTAAAGGAGATGACTACACCTGCTCCGATCCAATTGATTCTGGGGAAGCAAAACCTTGGGGATGATATTCCAACAGCACCGATGTCGTCTCCAGAAGATGGTGTAGACTCAGAGTCAATTGTTGCTGAATCGGAAAAGGGCACTGAGAAGGATGTTGTGATTCCTCAAAAAGAACCTATGAAGCTTTTCTATATTCTACCAGTGAAGATTAATGGTATAACTACTCATCAGTTTACGGTGGAGGATATTGATTCAGAGGTAAACTAGTGGTCGTCTTCTATTCTTGCTTTTGTCTTGGGTGCCAATCCCCCTCTTGCTGTTATGGAGCGTTTTGCAATGCGTATGTGGGGTGATAAAGGTTTAGATCGTATTCTATGGTAACCTTCTGGTTCTTTTATTTTACGATTTTCATCAACCGAAGATCGAGATAAGATTTTGGCTAGAAGAGTTGCTTATTTTGATAAGAAGCCTGTGATTTTAAAATCCTGGTCTCTGGGACAATCTACTGCTCCATATGAGATTGTGAAAGTTCCAATATGGATCAAACTGAGAGACTTAAATTGGAAATACTGGAGTCAATCGGGTTTAAGCAAGATAGGAAGTATGCTTGGTGAACCTCTGGAAGCTGATTTGTTCACTCAGGAGAAGACATTGATGAAATTTACAAGAATCCTTGTTGATATTGATATCAGGAGTCCTTTTCCGGATACTGTTCCATTGGTAGATGAGGATGGTTTTTCTTATGTTCACAGGATTGAGTATGAATGGAAGCCTATCATCTGTGCAGATTGTAAAATGTTTGGCCACTCAATTGAACAGTGTAAGAGGAAAGGCAAGCAGAAGTGGATTCGCAAGGATCCTGTTCAAGGAGTCTCGTCAAAGGTTTCTAATCTAGTGCCTAAAAGGGGGATTCAAAGTAATGCCAATAATAGTCTGGTTATTGGGTCATTACATTGTTCCTTGGTTCCCATTCCTGAATTAGGTATGGTTGTAACTAAGGAGCTTGATCCTCGCACTGCCTCTGGGAGTGACAATGGATAGCTTCCTTGTTTGGAATGTAAGAGGGTTGAATGGCCCTAGGAAACAAGAGGGAGTTAAACATTTCCTTTTGAATAATAAATTTTCCTTAGTTGGTTTATTTGAAACAAAGGTATCTCTTCATTGTTGTGAGGAAATTAAGCAGAATATTGGGACTCATTGGGATTTAATTTCAAATGCTACAGCTGATAGGAGAAGCAGGATTTGGATACTTTGGAGGAGATCTGAAATTGTAGTTGATTGTTTACTTTCCCACAGGCAAATTATTCATTGCAAGATTTCCCAGGGGCCTTTATCTTTTCTGGTTTCTTTCATCTATGGTGTCAATGATATTGGTGAAAGGAAATTTTTATGGTCTATATTATCTGATATCGCAAAACAATGCCATTTTCCTTGGATTATTGCGGGAGACTTTAATCATGTTCTTCACTTTGATGACAGAATAGGTGGCTTGGATATTTTTGCTGAGGAGTTATGTGACTTTCAGGACTTTTTATCTGAGAATCAAATTCTGGAAATGAAGAGAGTAGGAGCTCGATATACTTGGCACAACAGCACAATTCTTTCATGTATAGACAGAGCCCTTATTAATGATGATGGTGTGACTGTTTTTGAGGAGTGCTATTACAAAGTTCTTCCTCCAGGAATTTCGGATCACTCTCTTTTGGAAATTGTTCTAAAGAATAGGGATTGGCCTATTTTTAAACGATTTAAATTCTGCAATATGTGGACTGAAAATGAAGATTTTTTGCCATTGGTGAAGGAGAATTAGACTCATCCGGTTACAGGTACTCCTATGTTTTCCCTTTGCCAGAAACTCAAAAGACTGAAACGGCCTCTCTCTGACCTACACAGATCGAAGTTTGGTGATATTTTTGATCAATCTCAGGTTGATTACCATGTCCTCATAGATATTCATAATCGTATTTCTCATAATCCTTCTGATTGTTCTCTTTTTGAGTTGGAGGTTGAGGCAAAAAAGAGGTATTTCTCTTCTCTTGGTGCAGCAACTAAACTTATGAAACAGAGGACTAAAGCTGAATGGCTCAAGAAAGGTGATACAAATTCTGCTGTGTTTTTCTCTATGTTAAAAGCACAGCTTTATCAGAATAAAATCTTGAGTTTATTTGATCATGATGGAAATGCTCTGAGTTCTGATGAGGAGATTGGGTGTTTTGTAGCCAAACATTTTGAGAATTTCTTTGGGAAAAAGGAGTGCTTGGGTAAAGTCAGGTGGTCTACTATAACTCATGGACATATTCTTACTCATGCACAGGTTGAGCTTCTTTTGGCTCCAGTCACAGATAAAGAAATTCATGATATTATTTTCTCTATGGATGGGAAGAGGAGTCCGGGTCCTGATGGGTATAATGCAACATTCTATAAGAAAGCTTGGAGTATAGTTGGTCCAGATGTCACTAGAGCGGTGAAAGATTTTTTCTCCTCGGGTTGTTTGCTTAAGGAAGTGAATGCTACGCTTCTGACCTTGATTCCAAAAGTAAACAATCCTGAGAAAGTGAGTGACTTGAGACCTATTACTTGCTGTAATATTGTTTATAAAGTCATCACCAAAATCCTTTGTTCTCGTCTAAGAACTGTCCTTTCCTTACTTGTAGGTGAAGAGCAATATGCTTTTGTGTCTGGAAGATCTATTCTCCACAATATTCTTATTGCTGAAGATCTGGTGCGTTTCTACAATAGGAAGAGTGTGAAGTCGAGTTGCTTGATTAAAGTGGATATTCAAAAGGCCTATGATACGGTTGACTAGACTTTTCTGGAGAATCTTCTATTGGCCCTGAATTTTCCTTCAAAATTCATCAACTGGGTTATGACTTGCGTATCTTCTCCATCCTTCTCTATTGCTTTTAATGGAAGAACCTTTGGTTATTTCAAGAGTGGTCGTGGGTTGAGACAAGGTGATCCAATTTCTCCACTTTTGTTCGTTCTTGTTATGGATTACCTTGGCCTGGCAATCAAGGAGGCTTCCCTATCTCCTAATTTCCGGTACCATCAGTTTTGTAAGTCACTCTCACTCACTCATTTGTGCTTTGCGGATGACCTTCTTCTTTTTTGCCATGGAGACCCTGGAAGTATTAATACTTTGTTATCTGCACTGGATCATTTTTCTGCTTGCTCGGGGCTTCTTCCTAACAAAAATAAATCTGACATTACTTTTGCGGGTATGGATGAGTCTGTGGTGAATGTTATACTTGATGCTACTGGTTTTAGGAGAGGTCATCTTCCTTTCAAATATTTGGGTGTTCCTGTTAAGCCAACTAGGCTTAATCGGCATGACTGTGCTATGCTTCGTGATAGTATAACTAAGAGGCTGAATGGTTGGGCTGTTAAAAAACTCTCCTATGCTAGGAGAGTTCAGTTGGTGAATAGTGTTTTGATGGCACTGCACACTTATTGGGCACAGATTTTTATTCTGCCAACTAGTGTTCTTGAAGACATTACCAAACTATGTCGTAATTTTCTTTGGGGTGGTAAGAAAATTTCTCCCATTTCTTGGTCCCATTGCTGTCTTTCAAAGAAGGAAGGTGGTCTAAACATAAGAGATGCAATTTTTTGGAATAAGGCAGCTTTGGGTGGCTTGATTTGGCAGATTATGATGGAAAAGGAATCTCTTTGGGTGAAATGGGTACATCATCTCTATCTGAGGAAGCAAAAATATCTGGGAGTGTGAAATCAAACAAAATATAAGTTGGTACTGGAAACGTCTCCTGAAAATACGTGATGAATTGTAGAGTCTCTTCATGGATCTGATTGAGGAGAATCGTCAGTACTCAATTCAAAGAGGGTACCAATTCTTGAAGGATCATCGTGAGAGTGTTCCTTGGTATTCTCTTGTATGGCATAACTGGAGTATTCCAAAGTTTGCTTTCACCTTCTGGATGCTTATGTTGAGGAGACTTATGACTCAAGACAGATTGAATATCCTTGGGTAACCTTGGGTAAACCGTTGCTTTTTATGCTGTACTGATCTTGAGTCGAATGATCACATTTTCTTTGCTTGTTCCTTTTCCATCCAGGCTGCTACTGCTGTGTTCTATGCTTTTTTTCCCAGATTGTGTTGATCTGGATGATTGGAGGAGCTGGCTCGAGTATAGATCTCTCCAGAAACGGAAATTTGCTCTAATTTTTGCTTGAATTGTCTATCATATTTGGCATGAGCGGAATTGTAGGATGCACAACAATCAGATTAGGGAGGTTCCTGTTTTGGTTCAGATTATTTGCAATGATGTAAAGCTTAGATTATCTTAGGAGGTTTGTTTTGTTTGTAGGTGTTGTCTTTGGTTTTGGCTGTTGGCTAAGGCCCAACTTGTATTTGGTTTCCCCAGTTTTGTTAATGGAATTACTATCAGTTTTTCCAAAAAAAAATATATATGAATAAGTATACATATATATATATAGGATAATTGGATTATAATAATCCCATTTCATGATTGAATGATAGTGGGCCGATTTTCACTGTATTACGGTGGACCAAAATAAATAAAATTGGATTTGAGTGGGGCCGTGAGTTGGTAGCGGTGACTCGGTGGTTTGCTGACATGACACATTAAATTCAACCGGTCAAACACATGGTCAACGTCGTATGTCAAGAAACCACCGAGTCATCGCTACCAACTCACGGCCCCACTCAAATCCAATTTTATTTTTTTGGTCCACTGTAATACAAAGTGAAAGACGATTCAATGTATCAGTTAAAGTAGGGATTATTAGAATCCAATTATCCTATATATATATATATATATGAATAAGTATACTTTTAAAGTATTTAATTCAAATTAGTACGTATTAACATGGATTTAAATTATGAAAAATATAAGAATTACCTATATTGACATATAAATAAGTGACCAATGGGATGTATTTTTCTTAATTTTGTAAGATATTGTATTAGGTGTCGGTTGACTTAATTATAAAAAAAAGGGAATAAAATCTACGTTATCCAATCATAAAATTCCATCCATTCAACCTCCTTTAGTGATTTTTCATACCTTCCACAATTTTTTGCCATTATGCGACCTTCTATGTTGCTTGATGGGCTCCATCATTACTTAATTTTCCATCTTAATCATCATCATAATAAATTCATAAACATACTTTAGTGTCCAATCTCACCTTTAATTGAGTGTGCCTCTTTTTCTTCCTTTTCCCATTTGTAGTTTTCTGTCCATTCAACTTCCCAAGACTCCAACTAATCTAACACACCTACAATCAACTGCCAACTAAAACTAAAAAACTCACTCATATAGTCATATATTCCTTACTTTTAATTGTTTATTCTTTTAAAATTAAGGTATTGTTTATCCATAAAAATGAGTTACTTCCTCCGTTTTAATTTGCCACTATCTCTAAAAAAAATAATTTGTCACCATTATCTTGGGAAAGTTGGAAAAAAAAATAACCCATGCTTTATGGGTATCGAAAAGAGAACAATATGAATTTATAATTTTGTTGTGGATGGACTGAACTTTAAATTCTATTATTTTTAGCATTCATCACTTTGTCAAACTCGTACGGAAAATGACGTAGTGGTTGCGATATTATACGTGGAGCATCCTTTGATTTTTTTTTTAGCTGCAAAAAGTTTCACTTATAATATCGCCACCGAGAAATTGGATTCTAATAATCCCTATTTTTGCAAATTGGGTGACAATAATCCCTACTTTCAATTTGTATTCTGGTGGTCCAAAAAAAATAAAATTGTATTGTAGTGGTACCAAATCCATCACCACATTCTTTTTATTTTTTTCATGTCTACCCCATATTGTTTTTATTTTTTTCGTTCCTGCCCCCAGATAGGTAATGAAGTGTAGTTTCTAAAACATTTTTTAAATTATTTTTTTGAGATTCCGAGCAAATATTATGATTTTTTAAAAGGAATAAAATTGAATAATCACAAAAAATAGAAAACAAATAGAAAAAAATTGGGAGAAATGCTGTAAATTTATTAAAAATCGTGGTAAAGTGTTATACAAAGTTTTGAATCAAATGCAACACAAAATCTATGATATTTAGGGTATACTCTCGATTATGTCCCACTACAATACAATTTTTTTTTTTACCACCAGAATACAAATTGGAAGTAGGGATTATTGTCATCCAATTTGCAAAAGTAGGAATTATTAGAATCCGATTTCCCTATCGCAACCACTACGTCACTTTTCGTACGATTTTAACTACACAGTGGATGCTAAAAATAATAGGGGTTAGAGTTGAGTTCATTTATAATAAAGTTCTAAGTTCAGATTTTTTTTTTTGAAATCCCTCAAAATATGAATTATTTTTTTCCAATTTTCCTTATCTTTGTGTGGTCAATTTTTGTACTTTTTTATTTTTTATTTTTCAATATATAATAATTTTATATAAAACTACAACAATAAAATTTGTAATATATTATTTTATAAAAATATTGTTTTATTCTCCTTTAATATTTTTTTTGTTATGTGACATTTGAAAGAGGTAGCAAAATATCACAAAAAAGAAATTAGTAATTAAAAATACTTGAATTTCCTTAGTTAAAATTAATTTGTGATATTTTATTTAATGAATATTAAGTGTAAAATAAATAGCTAATAATTTATATGTTGTGATTTTCAATCTGATATGCATTATGAAATGAAAAAAGACAATTAAAACTCAAATAAAATAGTACAACGGAAGTACTACTTTTCAAAAAAAAAAACATATTGATAAAAGAATAGTATTTAAAACGGAACATTAAAATCACCATATGTTAAAAAGTACTATCTCTGTCCTGATTTCTTTTGTCACCTTAAATTACAACAAGAATAATAACGACCCTAATGAGGTCACACTGATGTGAGGTACGGAAGGATTAGATGTAGACATCTATCTATATACAGAAATACATGAAGATGCTAATTTGGGCGATCCAAAGAACTAAAGAAAAAGAAAACAAAAGAAAACGAGAAAAACAAAACTAACTACTATCTCTAACACTCCCCCCCCCCCCCCTCCTCAAATTAGAGGGTGACAAAACCCCTTAATTTGCCAAGGATGTAGGAATGCTTTGTCCCTGGTAAAGCTTTGGTCATAATATCTGTCAGCTGCAAGGCTGTGGACGTGTAGCTAAGAGTGACCAAACCTTCCATCAATTTTTGTCGAACAAAATGGAAATCTATCTCTAAGTGTTTGGTTCTTTCGTGATACACGGGATTCCTAGCGATATAAATAGCTGCCTCACTTTCGCATTTGACAGAAATGGGAGTTATAGATTCAAATTGCATCTCGTGAAGTAAGCAGTTCAACCAGGCTAATTCGGCTACCAAACGTCTAATACTTCGGTACTCTGCCTCAGCGGATGAAAGAGATTCAACAGGTTGTTTTTTAGATTTCCACGAGATCAAAGTCTTCCCAAGGAATACAACATAGCCACTGACTGACCTTCTGGTGTGTTTACAAGCACCCCAGTCTAAGTCGTTGTAACCTCGCAGCTGGAAATCATCATTTTTGTGCACCTTCCTAAGACAGGTTTCCCTCTCAAGTATTTTAGGCCATGAATGGCAGTAGTCCAGTGCATATCTGTGGGTCTTTGGAGGAACTGACTTATGTATTAAACAGAAAAAGCGATGTCTGGCCTTGTATTTACCAGGAAATTAAGTTTTTTGAGCTGCTTTCTGTAGGTGGATGGTTGTGGAAGGGGCGTTCCCATGTCAGCCATCAACTTGACATTTGTGTCCAAAGGGAAGACAACAGTCTTCACCGCCTCTGAACCCAATTCTGTCAAGATATCTTTGACAAATTTTCGTTGTGTGAGCACTAACCCATCTGGGACTTCAAGAATCTCCATACCAAGGAAAAATCTAGGGAACCCAAGATCCTTTATTTTGAACTCTTTATGTAGGTGTTCTTTCAAGGCATAAATTTCTTCCTTGTCATTGTCTGTGATCAAGATATCGTCCACATATACCCCCAAGCAGACAACTTTACTGCCCACTTGTCTATAAGACATGGAGTAATCATTTTCCGAATGTTTATATCCCCTATCATACAAGGCCTTGGCCAATCTAGCATACCATTGTCTCGACGCCTGTTTTAACCTATATAAAGATTTGTTCAACCTACAAACTCCATTTGGCACCTCATTGTGAACACCTTGTAGGATCCTCATGTATATTTCTTCATGGAGGTCTCCATGTAAGAAAATATTGTTGACATCCAGCTGCATCATAGTCCATCCTTTCTTGACAGAGACGACCATAAGTGCTCTGATGGTTCTCATCTTCACAATCGGAGAATATGTTTCACTGTAATCAATTCTGGCCTTTTGAGTGAATCCTCTTACCACCAATCTAGCTTTAAGCTTCTTGATACTCCCATCTGCCTTGTGCTTGACTTTATAGACCCATTTGCTGTCAATGGGTTTCCTTCCCTCAGGTAGGGGAACAATTTCCCAAGTTTGAGTGTCTGTGAGGGCCTTGAGTTCTTGTTCCATTCCATTTTGTCAGTCGGTATGGAGGACAACCTGCTCATACGTTTAAGGCTCGTTGCTATCGAGGTATCCACTCAAATCTGCATTGCTGTTAGATAAACCACAAAAGGACACAACTTCTACAGCAGGATGTAAGTTAGTAATACAAGAAAAGGATGTTTCAAAATCGTCCAGGTAGGTTGGAGGTTTGTGAACCCTGTTTGATCTCCTAGGTGATTGTGGGGTATCATTTTGTGGTTCTGACATCACTACTTGTTGTGTTTCAGTTTCACAGACGTCAGTTATGGTGAAAATGGGAGGAACATCTGTATCACTAATAATGGGTTGGTCTTCAGCAAGGGTTGTTCTAGCAGGGCCATTTTTCTCTTTGAAGGGGAAAATGTTTTCATAGAACACTACATCTCTCGAAGTGATATATTTATTAGAGGATAGAGAATACAGTTTGTACGCCCTTTTTCCTTGAGGGTAACCTAAGAAAACACATCTTTCTGCCCTCTCTTGGAATTTGTCCCTTCCTTGTTTCAGATTACTAACATAAGCTAGGCAGCCAAACACTCTCAGGTGGTCATATGAGGGTTCCTTACAAAAGAGCATTTCATATGGAGTTTTGTTTTTCAAGAGAGGTGAGGGAATTCGATTTATGACGTAAGTAGCAGTTAGGATACTTTCTCCCCAAAACCTCAAGGGTAAGCCTGATTAGAACATGGGAGCCCTTGCTACCTCCAACAGATGTCTATGTTTTCTTTCAACGACCCCATTTTGTTGGGGTCTTTGTGTGCAACTAGTCTCATGGGCAATTCCATTCTTTGAAAAGTAATTTATAGCCTCATTGCTCTTGCCTATCTCGAGGGCACTATCAGATTTGATTTTCTTCACATTATAATTGAATTGATTACTTGCCATGGCAATGAATGACTGTAAGAGACCAAAAGCTTCATTCTTAGTGGTCATGAGATGGGTCCAAGTGCATCTAGTGTAGTCATCTATTATGGTCAACATATATCTATGCCTTGCGGTGGTCTTTGTGTGGAAAGGACCTCAAGTGTCAATGTGAATTAACTCAAAAGGCACAACAATAGTGATAGAGCTGGATTGAAAAGGCAAACATTTTTGCTTTGCTTTGTGACAAATTTCACAAACTGTCTGAACATGAATAGATTGAAGAGTCTTTACAGGTAACTATCTTATTCTGGATTTGGACATATGTCCTAATCTTCTATGCCAAGTGTTGTTACTGATAGAAATTGAAGCGTTATTATAGTTTATAGATTCTAAACTAGATGGTCGATCCTATGAGGTGGTCAGCCGAGGAAGAAGCTCAGTATCCAAGAAATACAGCCCATTGTCCTCTTTACCAAGGTTCATTGGCCTCCTCAAAGAAGGGCCCTGCATGGTACAATTTTCTTGAGTGAAAGTAATGTAGCAATGCAATTGTTTGCACAATTTCTTGATGGACAGAAGGTTGAATTTAAACAGAGGAACATACAAGACATCATTTAGGACCAAGTTTCCAGCAAGAATTAATTCTCCGGAATGGGTAACAGTGACTTTGTTCCCATCAGGAAGGGTAATATCAATGGGATTATTCAAAGCCTTCAAAGATTGCAAGATACTTATATTGCTACACATGTGATCACTGGCTCTTGAGTCTACTATCTAGTCATTGCTAATTAAAGAACAAAAGCAGGCAGCAACACTTGTGACATATTTTGGCACTAATTGAGAAACATTACCTGACATGGAAGAACTGTCCAAATTTAAGCTAGATGTGCCACCACCCGTGAGATTGTCAAGGAATTGCTGTAGAACTTGTTTGGCTTGATCCTAACTCATCTTGAGCAAATTTGATGATGTAGTGGTGTCGTCCCCTGTGTTTGATTTCTCTGATTGTTGCCACGCACTGTGCGCTATTACTTTAAGCCTTGGTTATAGGGTGATTTTGCTTGATTATTTTGTTGTCTATTATGGTTTCTTGGAGGGGTAACCATGTATTTTAAAACAACGATCTATGGTGTGGCCCGTCTTCTTGCAATGGTCACAAGAAAGGGCAGCTTTCTTGGGGTCTTGCTTCCTTGCTTCACCATATTTTTTATCTGAAACACTCCTCTAAACACCTTTGTTGGCATAAAATGAGGCAGACTCGTTCAAGAAATTCGAGTTGTCCCTCACCTGCCTCTGTTTTTCTTCCTATGAAAGGAGCGCGTATACCTGACTAAGAGTCGGTAATGGAGACATCATCAGGATGTTTCCTCGAACAGTAGTGTAGCTTTCATTTAGTCCCATTAGAAATTGTAGAAGTTTCTGCTCTTCAAGATGAACTTCAAACTGTTTGTTAATCTGTGGCTTGCAGGTGCACTTACAGCAACTACATTTGGGGAAATTACTTACCGCACCTATCTCTTCCCACAGCTTCTTGGCTTTGGTGTAGTACGACGCAATATCCAATGAATCTTGAGACACTTTGTTGAACTGTGTAGAGCTTTACTTTATTCGTTTGCCCAAACCGTTCTACTAGTTCATCCTAGAGGTCATGGGTATTGGTGGAGTAAAGCACACTGTCGCGTATGTCTTTGTGCAGGGAGTTGAGAATCCACAACAACACCATATCGTTCCCTCTTTTCTAGTACGGAAGGCGGGGGTCATCGGAGTCTAGAAGTGGAAGGCTCCTATCGATGAACGCCACCTTGTATTTTGCAGAAAGCGCTATTGTGGCAGACCTCTTCCAGGTGTCGAAGTCCTCCCCGTTGAATGGGTCAGCGACCAAAGACATCTCTGGCTGGTCCGAAGGATGGATGTAGAGAGGGTCACAGGGTTCGACGTGGATGGGTAAGATTAGCTTGAGAGTGTGAATGGGAGCGATAACCAACAGGAACAAGGGCATTAAACACCCAAAGGAAGGATATGACCTTGAGCAAGGAGAGTCCACAACTCTAGGCCTAACACCCCACCATGATTATCATAGGTAATCCACTAAATAATCACTAAAGGAATGACTTGAACACCACCAAATCACTTGGATAAAGTAAACAAGATTTTTGAGAAAACAAGGGAGAAACCCTACCAATGCTTAAGCATTACAATTCAATTCAGCCAAAAACTACAAAACATTGCATGGGAGGGGGTATATATACTAATGGGGGGTAAAACAGTAAAACACCAAAATCTTGCGCAGAACATCAACCGTCGCGGATGGCACACAAGGGGTCGTGGGCACGACCGTGCTTCAATGCAGCAGCAACGGTATCCGAGCAGGCATCTTTCACGGGCGTGACGAGGCTGTCGCGGGGGCGAATAGGCGGGCGCTGGCAGTGTTTTCTGGGTGATGTCAGCGTTTCTCCTCGGCGTGAAAGCTGGCGTTCTGGAATGGGCGTTGGCAGCACTTTTATAAACACTGTCAGCGTTTAGCAGCGGTGCCCAACTCCCACGCCCAGGCCCATCACGTAGCGGTCGCTACGACCTTTCTGGCCAAGGTGGCGGGTGCTACAAATTGTTGCCTTGGCCTCCTTATGTTGCTCCTTCCCAGCTTGTGTTTTCTTGTTCTGGCCCACTCTCGAACCTCTATTCCATGTAGACTCTCAACCCGGGATGGTCCGGGGTCCCACTTGAAATGGATTCCACACCCGGTGTCGATTAAACCATGCCTCCAGGGTCCCAGGTTCACCTTAAAGTCGATCTTGGAGTCGATTTCTTCGTGTTTTATGGAGGGGGCGAGGAAAGACTTGGAAATCATGGATCCTGAGGCTCGGGCCCCAGCTCGGGACGCTCCATACTCTCCTTCTTGAAAAAGAGTTGCCCTCAACTCTTGGGAGTTAAAATGAATGCACGTTCCATGGCTCGGCCACCCATCACTTGAAACCTCCAATAAACCAATCGTGATCACACTATGAACTCCACCCTGTATGAAGAAATAAGAATTCTTGAAGAGGCTTGGGGGTGAAGGACAAAGGATGGAAGGAGGAAATTTTTGTGGGGTTAGGGAACGCTCAACCTCATTAAGCTTGCCACTCGGTAAAGACAAAGTTATGGCTCGTTTATTGTCACCAAGAGTATACTCAACCCGTGTTTCGCTCAAAAGGAGGTTCCTCAACTCACTTCCCACCCAAGGTTTGATTTGATGTGGGGGTAAGGGATTCAAGCAATCAAAGTCAAATAAATGTTTTTCATTCAACATACTCTCCCAAAAACAACGCATGCCAAATTTCCAATAACACTCATTCAACGACATATCCTCGAATAACCAATGTCGACCAAACATCATGTATGGCATGTTCAAATAGTTCACATCACAACGACATGCAAGCAATATTCATCGAAGGACGACACAATTGAAGAGCTCAAAAACTTAGGTTGAACTAGGCATCGCCAATCCCAAATTCGCCACTAAACACCAAACGAACACCAAGATTCTTAGTATGCCACTCAAAATATTGGGAATTTTCAACCGGGGACTTCACATGCTCATCATGCAACTTATCTCGCCAACAAACATCATCAAACAACCAATGTCTCCCAAAGATCATGCACGACTCACCCAAAGACTCTACACCACATCGTCCATCTTTCAAGCATGATTCAATAAATTTCAAAGGAGAGTCTTCGGTTACCTTATTCTTCCCATGGAGAAGAATTTGGGTGCCCACGGATGGAAGGGAACGGGAGTCATCGCCATTGTTGTTTAATTCCTTGGTTGGTGGCAATGATAAAACCAAATGAGCTTCTTCTTGGGCCTCTTCAACAAGGATAAGAGGAAGGGCAAGATCGATGTTCTCAACCACCTCTTGGCTTGGAACTTCAACAATAGCTTCGAAAGTCCCACAAGGTTCAACGGAAGCTCCCTCGTCGGGCAAGGAATCGACCTTTGCTTGCTTAGCCTCTTTTACCATGTCACTTGTATGCTCTTCTCCGCCAAAATATTCCTCAATCCAAGCTTCAACCATAGCCATTGTCGGACATTGCAAAGTATCGTGTTCGTGTCCCACACGTCTACATTTGACACATTTTTGGGACATAATGGCCGTTAGTGGGGAACAGTGGAATGGCTTCTACCGAGAGGAATCCTTTCTTCTTCTTCCTTCATGTTGTGGTTGGATTTGAAGAAGTTTGGAGATTCTATCAAGTTGATTCGCAATGGCGCCTATAGTATTTTCAATATTCATGAATCGTCTCTCAAGACTCGGCTTAGGGGCCATAACAAGAGCATGGGTAAATGACGGATTGTGTTTGGGGATAATTATGGAGTTTGGGGGTTCTTTTGTAGTTGGGTAGTGTTTGGTTAAGGGTTCTTTGTGTTTTCCTCACTTGGACATTTCATCGAACACCTTGCGTGCACTATTTTCCAACTTCTCCTTAAAGCTCCAAATGACTTCAAATTAAACAAATACAAACACAATACAATATATTCCAACAATCTTTAATAGCACAAGGAATGGGGAACACCAATAGGTGCATACAATTCACAAAAACCAACACTAGAGAACAATACTAGCAAGAACAATGAAAAAAAAACTCAAGCTAGAACAAACCGTAGCTCTGATACCAAATGGAGCGTTACCGTACGCGTGGATGGGTAAGATTATCTTGAGTGTGTGAATGGGAGCGATAATCAACACAAACAAGGGCCTTGAACACCCAAAGGAAGGATATGACCTTGAGCGAGGAGAGTCCACAACTCTAGGCCTAATACCCCACCATGATTATCATAGGTAATCCACTAAATAATCACTAACAGGAATGACTTGAACACCACTAAATCACTTGGATAAAGTAAACAAGATTTTTGAGAAAACAAGGGAGAAACCCTACCAATGCTTAAACATTACAATTCAATTTAGCCAAAAACTACAAAACATTGCATGGGAGGGGGTATATATACTAATGGGGGGTAAAACAGTAAAACACCAAAATCTCGCGTAGAACAGCAACCGTCACGGGTGGCATACAGGGGGTCGCGGGCGCGTCCATGCTTCAATGCAGCAGCAACGGTATCCGAGAGGGAATCTTTCGCGGGCGCGACAAGGCTGTCACGGGGGTGAACAGGCGGGCGCTATCGGCCTTTCTTCCTAGCGTGAAAGCTGGCGTTCTGGAATGGGCGATGGTAGTGCTTTTACAAATGCTGGCAGCGTTTAGCAGCGGTGTCCAACTCCTACGCCCAGGCCCAGCACGTGGCGGGCGCTACGGCCTTTCTGGCCAAGGTGGCGGGTGCTACAAACTATTGCCTTGGCCTCCTTATGTTGCTCCTCCCAGCTTGTGTTTTCTTGTTCTGGCCCACTCCCGAACCTCTATGCCATGTAGACTCTCAACCCAGGATGGTCCGGGGTCCTACTTGAAATGGATTCCAGACCCGGTGCCGATCAAACCATGCCTCCAAGGTTCCGGGTCCACCTTAAAGTCGACCTTGGAGTCGATTTCTTCGTGTTTTATGGAGGGGGCGAGGAAAGACTTGGAAATCATGGATCCTGAGGCTCGGGCCCCAGCCCGGGACGCTCCAGATTTGGAGAGGGGCCTTATTTTCTAACATCTTGAGGAGAGAAAGGGATTTCGAAAAAAATTGAAAGAAACCTCAATGCTCTGATACCATATAAAACGTTATCACAATTTAAGCAACAGAACGAAAGTAGCAGAACTCTGATGAAGAAAGTCTCTACTGTTCTATTAAAGAGCTTCAAAAGCTGCAACACAAAATAGAGGAAGGAAGCGGGTATTTGTATTTCCAGAACAACCAAAGAAAAAGAAAAGGAAAGAAAACAAAAGAAAACAGGAAAAACAAAACTAACTACTATCTCTAACAAATAATATACAAAGAAAATCCGACAAAAAAATTTATAAATTGTGAAAAATATCCTTGGAATTGAATAAAAAGTAAAAAAATATTTATGAATTAAAAAGTAAATATTACAGTTTTTATTGTCAAGATTAAACAATTTGACAAATAAAAATATACCAAAAATAGATAATTTGACAAATAGAAAAGAACGAAGAGACTAATAAAATACTCCTTATGTTTAGTTTTCACTCATGGTCTCGAATAACATTCTTTGATTAATAATGTCTTACATAATATTTCATTAACAATTGGTAATATTATATTTTTATAATAGTATTTTTGAATTTTATATAACAAATTGTTGTATATATTGATGAATTTATGGTCAAAATTTTTTAAAATGTATACTCTCCAAAGATGATATTTAATAAGGAATGGAGGGAGTATTTAAAAACAGACTTTATAAATTGGTCACTTATAGGAAAGAAAAAAAAAAGGAGGATTGGTATATTCATGTTTAGCGCTGACAAAAATCCGGGTCTGGGTAAATTCGGGTCGGACAAATTCGGACAATGTTAAAATTCGGACGAGAAATTCTTGTCCGGACCCGGTTTTATTTCGGGTCAAATCGGGTCGGACAATTCGGACGAAGCCAAAATCGGGTTCGGACAGTAAAAAAAAGAAAAATTTTATGTCCGAATATTCGGTCAATTCGGTCAATATAAAAATTCGGACGAAAAATCTGTTTCCAAACCCAATTTTTTTAGGGTCGAACAATTTGTGTAATCCGGGCCGGACAAAATTTTGCCAGCTGAATTCATGTTGTTGTTCCAGACTTTCAGTCCTCTTATGTGTTACTGCGCCCTGTATTCATTGTGCTCATACTTTACTTGAGAGAGTCTTCTCACCTCTCTCTTCTCTCTCTGTCTGGGCTAACTCTTTGCAGTATAATAATCATTCCCCATTAACATTCTCGTGCCACTTTGCTCCTTGTCCCCCCCTTCTCCTACTCATCTTCCTTCATTTTCACGAAATTATTCTTTTTGTAGAATTTTGCTTTTTGGGCAAATTCATAAGAATTAAAGAGCTCCTGTTTACCAGTACCAGAAGGTACCCACTTCTCATTTATGTTCAAATTCTCCACCCGTGCGTTCAATTTATTGTGACCCACCAGGTGCTTCCTGAAATTTCCCACCCAGAAACAGATCCTGAAAATTTTTCTGGGTTTTGTTTGTCAAGGTTGGTTTGTTAGAATGGAAGCAGAGAATATAGATGCTGTCAAGTCTAAGATGGAGGAGTATGAAGTTATAGAGCAAATTGGAAGAGGGGCATTTGGGTCTGCTTTCCTTGTTCTCCACAAAACTGAGCAAAAGAAGTGAGTTCTTCCCTCTTCTTACTCAATTTTAACTTCTGTTATTCACACTACTTGAAGAATTTTTTATCCCCCCCAGAAGAAATTACTCTTGCTTGGATTGCCAATTTGATGAGCTCAACTGGGTTTGTTTTTCATTAGAAGAAAATTCATACTTTTTTCAAAGTGTTTTCCTTTCACCTTTGGAAAGTTAGAACGGGTTTTTGGGGTTAAGGAGCTCAAAAAGATGCATCTTTTTGAAATTAATGTTGATTGTTGATGTAATTTTCTGTCGGTGGTAAATGGGCTGTTGCAAAATTTGCTGTATTTGCTCATATAAATGTGTACCTTTAGGTATGTGATGAAGAAGATACGCTTAGCTAAGCAAACAGAGAAGTTCAAACGTACTGCACATCAGGAGGTCAGTCATCATCATTGTATTTTGATCTCCAAATCCTAGTCTCATGATAGAACATTCTAGGCCCTCTTGTTTCCAAAGGTGCTGATGTTGCTTTATTATACTACACCCTAAATCAATTGTCTTTTTATGCATTTGGGGAAAAAATACCAAGAAACCTACCTTATTAAGGCAATTTCATCAAAATACAACTAAAAGGTCATCATACTTTGATGTACTTAAGGGTCCTCTATTTTAACAAATAATCGCAGAGTGACTTTTTGGCCGGGAAAATACATTCCACGGTTATTTATCAAAAGATAGGGCCCTTAAAATAGTTATATCAAAATACGGGGGGCCTTTTAGTCTTTTGTTGCAATTTAATTTGGTATATTAGTCCTTGGAATTGTAAAGTTAAAAATATTGTGGGATAATAAAGTTAGTCAAGGACTTGCTCTTTTGCAGTGTAAACTATCCACAATCGATCTTTACCTATTATCAAATTCCACTTGTCTACTTTGACCTACCTATACTTTCATATTTCTAGAAAAACTCCTTAACTACTTCTACGTAAATTTATCCAAACTTACTCAAATCTACCCAACCTTACTTTATCCAATTTCTACGTGCCTATGGAAGAAATAGATCCTTAAAGTGAATTAAAATGGGATGGAGTCATGGAGGGAATATTTGGTAACTATATCATGTATCATAATTTATTACTTGAGTGACACAAGCCTTAGATTCTAACAAAGAATTGAATACCACATCATCTTTTCAGCTCCTAACTAGGATCAAACCTTGGTCGAAGCTTTAAATTTACCGGCATATGAAAATTGTGGGATTGATAGGTCATATGCTTGTTACGGGTAGTAATCCAATTAGTATTTAACTATTTATCTCTATCTCGGGCGGTGGTTATCCGTGAGATAGGGGCTGATTGGCTGGCCGGTTTGCCCTTAAACAAAACCCTTAATTTGGACTGTCTCTTGGTATCTTTCCTCCATCTGGATTCTTTGAATTTTGTACTTTTGACCGAGTGTGAACTGCATTTTAAGGATCTGTTTCTTTTCCATGGTTAAAGTGATTGCTACTTTTTTGCTTTCAAAGATAGGGGCTACACCTTTTTGTCTACTTAAGATGCCTAACAAGTCTGACTTTTTTTTTTTTGTTTGGGGACATTGATGTTGAATGCAGATGGAGTTAATTTCCAGGCTAGACAACCCATACATTGTTGAGTATAAAGATTCATGGGTGGACAAGGTAAATCTAAATCTGGGGACACTAGGGCATTTATTATTTCCACTGTTATATTTCATTGGATGGCTTTTCCCTGTGTGTATAACATCGGTATTGTCAACGCTGGTCAAACAAGGATGTAGTTTTATCGTCAACCGAAGAGAAAAATGGGGACAGAGAAAGCTACATAACTACTCCCTCCGTTCCATATTAATTGTTGATTTTGGAAATTGCGCAGTCAAATTTCAAAAATTGACCATAAATTTTTAACATATACAATGACTTGCGATATAAAATTACCACTATTAGATTTATAACGAAAAATATTACTACCTCTGTCCCTGATTAATTGTCCCAAAAACTTCTTTTACAAAACCAAGAAATATAGGGAATTGAGCAAAAGATTTATACATTGCCAAAAATATCCTTGAAAATACCCTTGGAAAGATGTAAAAAGTGCATTTATTAGGGACAAAATGGGTACTTTAGTTATTGGAAATGTAAAAATTAGGTAATTAAACAAATAAAAAGGGACAGAGAAATTAGTTAATTGGACAAATAAAAAGGGACGGAGGTAGTATGATAAAAGTATAATATTGAAATTGTTAACATATTATTAAAGAGAGACATCGGAGACCGTAAAAGTCAAAATTATGACAATTAATATGGAATGAAGGGAGTAATACACTATGAAAGAGATATAACTATTAAATCACTTCTTAGTAGTTTGAAATTATCAATATATTTTAATTATGCTGGGTATTTTGTATTAGAAAATGGATGATATTATAGTCACTGTGGATCTTGTTTGATCAATGCTGACAATCCAAATGTTACAGAAATACACTTATTTTTCCTGGTGTCAGGACAATTTTCATTTTTTTTTGGAATAGTTGAACACTATGTACTATGTAGGACAGTTTGGAGGTCAGTTTCTAAATGGATGGTATCAAGTCCATATCTGATTTTGATGGCTGTGACTCGTCACTAATAACATTTATAATTATGGAACTTACTTGTTGGTATTGCTAACTTTTAAATTGACGGTGATACTGATGCATTTGCTCGTAGGAAAACTGTGTATGCATTGTGACGAGCTATTGTGAAGGAGGTGATATGTAAGTGGCAAACTGTCAACTATCCCTTTCTTTTTCACCATTAACATTATATGTGGACCCTTATTGTGCATGGTCTTAAAATATACTGGCACAACTACCTGTATTATTGAATCTTGTCGCTTAAGCTGTTATCTCTAATCTACTATTAATATTGCCGATACCACTATCAAATTTCTTATATGTAGCGTATCTTTTTCTCTACCTACTGTATGGATACCATCATCATTATCATTACTACCAGAAACAGTACTACTATTATTTTGCTATTTAGTACAATTATTAGCGTTCATGCCGTTGATTATTATAATTGTCTATATACAACAACCAGCATTAGTCTAACATTCTTTCCATTTAACAGCATTTGTATCATTTTTTATTCGTTGTCATTTCTGGGTTCCGGCTTACATACATGGTAATGGTGACCTTGGAGACTGTTACATGGAAAAGAATATTCAAAAGTTATATACGAATATCATTTGAAATTTTACAACGGACATCCATATAAATTAAGTTTGTAGTATAAAATCCTAGAAACTCAAATGCGAGAGGCCGTTGCATTTCTCTACTTTTGTTGATTTTGTTGCTTCATGCTGTCAGACCATTGTAATATCATATTTTTATGTCTTAAAATTGCTATTAGGCAGTGCATGTATCGACTTATGCTCTTCGAGTGGTAGTATAAGTCCCATCATATAAATTGATAAATGACTGAATTAAGGGATAATATTTTTCATGGTCAGGGCGGCGTTGATAAAGAAGGCCAGAGGAAAATTTTTCTCAGAGGAGGTATAGTAAATATTTCGATGTGCCCACTTAATATCATTGTCTAGACAGAGCACAGAGTTTTGACTGACTTAGGTTGTCTGTAGAAACTCTGCAAATGGCTGACTCAAATATTATTAGCTGTGGACTACCTGCATTCCAACCGCATTCTTCACAGAGATCTTAAGGTTTGTGCATGTGGATGTAGTCATGCTTCATGTATTGTTCATTGTGTTTCTCAGAGCACCACTACTATTGACTCATGCCAGTTCTAACTTGATTATGCTCTTATGTCAGTGTTCTAACATATTCTTGACGAAGGAAAATGACATTCGACTAGGTAAAACATCTAAAGATGGTCTTAATGCCTACATTAAATTTCATTGACACATAAATCTGAAACCCGTGTAGTTAAATAAGTTTGGTTTGATTGATATCTAAATTATGTTCATCGTGCATTGAGCGACACAGGTGACTTTGGATTTGCGAAACTCATGAACCCAGATGGCCTTACTTCCTCGGTATTGTCTTTTTGGTTTTCCTATATTAACTGTTTTCGAATACTTTAGCCAAGTAAAATTCTGATGAAATGCCTTCTTGATCGTTTGTTGCACGAAGGTTGTTGGTACTCCAAGTTATATGTGCCCTGAGCTGCTTTCAGATATACCTTATGGCTACAAATCAGATATATGGTCTCTTGGTAAGCATTTTGGCATGTGTTATTTTAAACTATGCTATAGTACCATGTTTCATGCTAAGTAACTTTTTTTGCTTCAGGCTGCTGCATGTTTGAGATTGCTGCACATCAACCAGCATTCAAAGCTCCTGTATGTCTCCTCTTGAATTACTCTGAATATCAAACAAGCCTTTCAATATGATTGTATACATCGGATTCATTCAAGTAATTTCTTTATGTATCTTAACCATGTGGGTTGATCAAACAGGATATGAGTACTCTCATCAACAAGATCAACCGATGTATCATATCACCACTTCCAATTGTGTATTCCTCCACACTGTAAGTACCTCAAATACCTATCAATTAGATTATCTCTAGATCTTATAATGCATACTTAGCTCCTTACACTTTGGTGTTTGTGTCTTCCAGGAAACAGATCATAAAGAGCATGTTAAGAAAAAGCCCAGAAAACAGGCCTACTGTGAGTTTTCTGTCTGTTGCTTATGTTGTCTAGATTGCCCCGCATTAATCCTCTGACAATGGAATGACGTATGCTTATCTCAATATTATCAATATGTCAGGCTGCGGACCTTTTGAGGCATCCTCATCTGCAGCCATATGTGATCAGGTGCCGAGCTGCATCCCCTATTTATCTTCCAGTGAAGTCTCCAAACTTGAAGGAAAAAACACCCAGGAGACTTTCCTTTGGTAAGCCTCAGAGGAGCAAAGATGGTATTGGTAGGGAAAGGGAGCCTAGGGCCATAAAGCCGATTGCAAGCTTTGATCAATGTCATGCAACAAATGACGTAATGACCTCTAATCAGCAGAACAGTGACAAATCATCAACCTCTGCTACATCCGAGGAGAGCCTTGAAACAAAGCGCGTAGACCCAGTTAGCTGCTTGAAGGAAAGATGTGATCCTAGTGAGCCTTCCAAATGTGAGCAGCCGTTGAACGGTGAAATGGTTACATGCGACCGCTCACTAGAGCTGATTGACTTGAGCACGTCCAACAAAAGTGGTGACAAGGAGACTGCACCACCGGGCCGGTCCTCAAGTGATGACCCTAAGCATGTCGGTGGTGTAGTTGGTTCGAGTGCTGAATATCTCCAATGGTTGGATGTCGATATCCAGAATGCAACAAAGGAAGGAAACAGCTTCCCTGAGCCTGAGGGGCATTTATTGTCATCATCAACTGAGCAAACAACCCATTTGAAGGAGACGGGAAACCACAACACGAACGCACAAGATCCAAGGGAGGACCAGCCCACATCATCTGAAACTCCCAGCAATAGCGGGTCCTCAAAGGTGGGTCAAGGTCATGATGAAGCAAAGCCAACGGCGGCTGAGGCTTCGCTTCTGAGGGCTATAACTGCCATGGCGGGTGATCAAACCAAGGGAAGTGAGGTTCCAGACCCAGTGAGGGCCGATGCTTTGGAGTCTCTGCTTGAGCTGTGTGCTCGGCTTTTGAGAGAGGACAAACTGGGTGAGCTTTCTGGCATTCTCAAACCTTTTGGAGGAGAAGTTGTCTCATCACGAGAAACAGCCATATGGTTGACAAAAAGCCTCATGGCAGCACAGAAATCGGCTAAAGGGGACAGCTCTTCATGATCTGGGTGAATTTGACATGGGTATGTATTCTTTACCATATTGAGGTTAAGATTGTTGTGGGGAGTGTTTGCTGTTTGAGTTTTAAGAGGGCTTGCTTGGTTCATGTTTATGATGGCTTTGGGTGCTTGATTGTGGAGAAATGTAAAGGCATAGCGGTTGCCAATTGATTGATAGTGATTCCCTTTTAACATGCTGGAATCTATCGTCTTCATGTATGTATGTGTGGTGTGTGATATATGTAATTACTGTTTGTGAGAGAAAAATGGTGTTGCATGAGTTTCAGTTTGAATGGCATAACAGAATTACATGTTAGTGATGTTACTTTGCTATAGAAGCATGTTTTCCGTCTGAAACTTTGTACGGTTTTCGTACGGGATAAGAGTGTCTTTAATTTATGATTGCCATGTTGAATGACAATTTGGTCAAGCTTTTCACAGATGTGCACTAATTGAAGTTGGCTATACCAAAATTTCAAAAAAAAATAAATTAGTGTAGCAGAATCACACTTCGATAATATCCGGGGAGGAGGGGAAAGTACACAGGAAGAATTCTCAAAAAGGGTTCCAAAGCTTCATTTCTTGTCTCTTTTTTTTGGTTTTAAATACATGCATGCATTACACAAAGCCTTTCTTTTATTCCGCCTAATACACGGATCTATCTCTCACATCCTGGATGATGAGGAACGAGACCCTAAATCTGAAGTCCGTGGAACCGACGAAAAAAGCCAAGGAAAAGAAGAAAAATTCCCTTGACGCCGCCATACCTGAGATCTCATCCGCACACATACTAATAACATTAATAGAGCACATCTATTGTGCATAGAAGGCTAGGAAGGAGGACAAGACAGAGGCTGCAATGGCGGCTCCAACCGCGGGGAGGACTGCAATGGAGCCGGCATGGTGTTCAGGAGCCGGGGCTGATCCAGCAGCTTCTGATGAGGGGCCATGGGCTGATCCAGCAGCTTCTGATGAGGGGCCATTTCCCTTGGGGGCGGCAGCTCCAGCTCCAGCTCCAGCTCCAGCTCCAGCTGCGGCTCCGGCCCCAGCTGCGGCTCCGGCTCCGGCTGCAGCTGCTCCGGCACTGCCTGCTTTGGGGTTGGCTTCTTGAGTGGCGTTGGTGGGGTTGGTGGCATTGGCAGGGTTGGTGGCGTTGGCGGCAGCTGCAGGTGCAGGGGCCTTGGCGTGCTTTCCCTTGTGCTCGTGTTCGTGCTTCTCCTTCTCCTTGTCCTTCTCAGCCATTGCCACGTGGAAGCAGACGGCGGCCACAAGGACGGCGACAACGCATACCTTCTTCATCTCCATGGCTGCCTGCTCTTTTGGATTAAAAGGGAGGGACTGGGGGAATGAAAGAAGAATTGATTTGATCAATTCAGGTGGTGTTTCTTTTTTTTTATTTTTTTATTGGGGTTATTGAAGTGTTGTTATTGGAAAGAGAGGAAGAAGCTTGATGGAGATTCTTGGGTTGGAAGTGGGACTACTGAGGAGTTTAAATATGGAGTGCTGGGATGTTATTTTTAGGATGCAAATCATGACATGGGATTTCATCACCATCTAGATCATCAGGAGTTTCTGCGGTGGGACTTTGATTCTCCCTTCCGCTTAGGATGGAGTGAGACTGTTGCTACTTCTACTTTCCTATTTTTGGTGTCTACAGTTTGTTGATACTTTCCACTTTCCACTTTCCACCATTTGCGTATATTTTTGGATCAAATAGCAAAGTTTGGTTACTGTTATTGAGGCCCTTTATGGCAAACGGGATGTTAAATACTTGGGCCAAACTTAATTATGTTTGATGACTACAACAATAATCATAAATTGAGCCACCCATTTGAGATAACATCAAATAATCTTTGATAATGTCATAATTTTGGTTTTAAAGTACTACCTCCGTCCCAAAATATTTGTCCTTTTACCTAACTTCTTTATCCCAAAATATTTGTCCCATTTATAATTCCAACAATCGTAATTCTTTTTCTACCCTTAGTTAATAGATTCATTCATCACTTTACTATTATCTTTAATTAAAGTAGGGCTAGATTGGGTAAATTATAAACTTTTCACCTCAATTTCCAATACACATTGATATTCTCAAATTAGGTAGATGGACAAATAAAATGGGACGGAGGTAGTAGGCTTCTTCTATGATCAACAATTAAACTGCAATTTGTCAAAGGATTTAATAGGCATGGCTCTCCAACATAGATTTCGTAATTTGGTTTATGTTCACTGTGCTCGGAATGTTCAACGCCATATTTGTAACACCCAAAATATTTACCTGAATTGAGAGAATACTATCATGGTCAATAATTTAGTAATAGGAGTCGCAACCTCTTTTGCTCCGACTCCAAGTGAAACAGACACCAAAAATGTGCTTGGCAAGCGCCATTACAGAAGTTAGAAGAAAGTGTTGTAGAAAGTTTGAAAATCTTACAGAAAACAATGTCATTTAATATGAACAACATTATCATATATGAACAATAAGCATGTCTAGCTATATAAAAATGTGATCAATACTGTCACCGAGCTTCTTATTGAGAACCTCCATCTCATGCAAAGTACAAGCAATAGTTTGTTCAGACATTGTAGATGCCAATTTTATTAAAAACAAGTACTTTAAGCAACTTCCCACTGCTTGTAAAATTTCTGGCATGGAGTTCTGTAGGACTTTTAACCAGACTCTGAGCCTGGATTCTCTCCTCTAGTAACCCATGAAGTCTACTCAACAAGTCCTGAAATAGGAGTCTAGTGAGGTGAGTGCAATTTACTTATGAAAAAGGTACTTTAAGCAACTGGTACAATACATCATTAACCTATGTAATTTCGTATCATATTTTCAATATTTGTTAGCGTGCTAGGTTTGACAATGCAACATAGACAAGTCTAATGGCCGAGCATTCAAAAGATAAAGCCCACTTCCTTCTTTTTTTTATCGAGTAAAGTCAACCTTCCTACTCGGCCCCAATCTTATACATAACCATCAGTAATTTTTACAAGTTTGGGGAGGGTAAATGGTGAGAACCAAACTACATTCCCATGACAAGTGTGATCTATTAACGCCACAATTTTTATCCATGGAGGCTTTTTTTTCTTCAACGAAAATTAAACCTTGACGGGAAACTTGGAAAATAGAAACGGTTGCCACTTGGCTACCGTAGGTCTTAGGAATTAGGATGGTTTCGCAAGTGCTTATAAATGATTTCAAAGGTAGTTGAGCTTAACAAGCAACCTTTTTTTGTTTTGCTTATATATGCCAATACGTCATATAACAATAAGGCATACGGCTATAAGACATAAATGTTATGTTTGGTAAATAGCCTATTCATTATTTTATATAAAAGTAGTTATTAAAAAAATTTGACCAAGTCAAATAGGCTAAAAGAGTATCTTGTAAATAATCTATTCACTTGACTGGTGGTCCAATAGCCGAAAGGAACAACTTATTGGAATTAGTTTGTTTTAGAAATGGCTATTTTAATTACTTAAGACTTCACAAAAATGATGTCAAACGCTATCAATAATAATTGATGCAAATTGAATTGAATTATTGACGAATAGCAAAAACGAACTTTTATTGAATACGTTTGTCAAAAACAACTTATCTATACCAAATGCTTTCAAACAGCCAATTATAGAGAACTGGTGCAAACAACCAATAGTCAACAACTATTAGCTGTTTGCCACACATGACCACAACTTATTTTTGTTCAAGGATTATTGACCCAAGGGATGACCCTATGGGCCATAAAGTTCCATGCAAGACTACGAGATTCCAATTTGTGAGAAATATCATTTTTAACTTTTTTATATTTTTTTTTCGTATTTTGAGTGATTTGGAGGCAAGTTTCATATTTAGTGTATCCATGGTTATATGTATTAACAACTATGGTTATACTTAGTGCCACCCACTCTATTGTATCTCGACGTCACCGATTGTTTCAGTCTAAGCCCTCCATCGTCGTTCCCCCTTCCTCACCCAATCTATTGTATTGCTAAAGGGAAGTAGATGGAGCCTACATAGAAAGCAACCACCGGCAACCTAGCGGCACCGCCGTCACTAGACCTTCTGTTCGCTACTTGCCATCAACCTCTCTCTCTCTCTCTCTCTCTCTCTCTCTCTCTCTCTCTCTCTCTCTCTCTCTCTCTCTCTCTCTCTCTCTCTCTCTCTCTCTCAGAACAAGGAAGAGGAAGAAGAAGAAGCCATCTCGGCAACCACCGCCCCACCACTGTTATGTCTTTGTCTTGGTCGGCTCCTCTCATTCCTCATCTCTTTCTTTCTCTTTGGTGTTTGCTCTTTGAATGGGATGAGGAAGTAGATCTAAAGAGCCCCCTTCCCCGATGTTAAGTCAAACATCAAGAAAAGAAAAACAAACAATAAACCCAAGCCGTAGAGGAAGAGGTCAGAGGAGACTTGCAGGAAGGTGCCCATGATGGTGAACCTATGAGAGTCCATGCCAGAGCAGCACTAAGCATAATCATAGATGTACTAAGTATGAAACCATGGTTCTTAATTCATATAATCATGGATGTACTAAGTATGATATTTACTATGAAACCACCCAAAATAAGAAAAAAAACAGAAAAAATATTTAAAATTGATATTCTCATAAATTGAGATTTCATAGCTTTGCTCGAAACTTTATGGTTCATTTACTTCATACAACATCAATTAAAATCAACAATCCTTTGCTCAAACAATAAAGTGAATATCCTCAACGTCAATTAAGCAATATACTAAAAACAAAATTCGTGCTCTTAAGCCGCCAAAATCACAAAATCTAAGCCCTTTCTAATTTGATATAGTTTGTCCAACTTATTGGGTGTTAAAATAGAAAATCAAAATGTTTACATTTGTTAGAACCCAAGCTCAAGGACCTTGGCAGACTCAGGTTCAAGGACCTTGACGACTGGATCAATTTTGAATGAAAGCCAAAATCACGCACAATATATTCTGATTAGATATTCTGATCCAGAAAGGAGAAGTTGACTGGGAATATTATTGATACTCTTCTTCCTCTATTAATCGCAATTTGATAAAATACATATCTCCTTATTTCAGGATACAATCACCGCAAAGAAAGGAAATCCAGAAGATTGCGATTGCTGCCAAGAAAGGATATTATCCAGAAGATTGTGATTGCTGTCAAGAAAGGATATTGCAAAAAGAAGGAAGGAAGATCGTAGAAAAGAAAGGAAGGTCTTGGAAATTCATCTCAAACGGTCGACAAGTTGCAGCCTATAAATTCTGGATTGAAGAATGAAGAAAGTAAGAGATTCCAAGCGAAGAAATCGAAGAGTAGGAAATCCGTGAGGATTTCTGAGTGTAGTCTTTAAGAGACGAGTTTTGTGTTCTGCTGTAAGCCAAGGACATTGGCTAGCTGAGTTGTGAATCCTTAAAGGATCTAGGATTCGAAGGAGTTGTGAATCCTTAAAGGATCTAGGATTCGAGCAGTTGCTGCAAGGTCCTTTACCCTTGAGCAACCAGGTTTATTTACTCTGTATTCTGCTTATAATTAAATAAAGAAAGTTTATCATTCATATCTGTACCGTCCTTTATATTGTGAAAAGTTATCTCTTAATCTATACAAGATTAAGAGACCTAAAGTCCTTTACTTATGTGTTTGCAAAATTTTTATAAACCGTATTCACCCCCCTCTGGCGTTCTTTCAACATTTTCCTGCTGAATTCCATACTTTGTTAAATTTGGTAACTTATGTTACAAAGTCTACAATCTAATTTGGTCTTAAATAAT